>BMAV01020368.1:86671-119686 GCA_019973955.1 Trichonephila inaurata madagascariensis | reverse complement strand
TGGAATACTTCATCTAAATGAAATTTATATTCTTTGTAAGATGAAATAAGCTTTGGACATGTCAAACCATGCGTTTTGTGTTTCTGCGCTTCAACAATTATTATGTTCAAAAGTACTGGTAAATTTTACTAAGCTCTAAATTTTTTATTTAATACAAAAGGGAAACTCGTTAATAAGGAGTTTGCAATACAATTTAGCTGACCACATGTTTGGAGCAAAAATTTCAAACGCTTTTTCTAAGTTGGGGGGGGGGGGGATAAAAGATTAAAAAAGAAGTCTTGTGTATAACCTCCCTTTATCCCAGCGTGCTGAATATTGGAAGACTCCACAGGTGGTGGTACGATAGAACCTTAAGCATGTATGTAAGGAGAGCTACAATGTCATTCAGGTAACTACAAAGATTTCAACAATGAGATACACGTTCATATATCCTGTCTTTTGAGATACTCCATTCCATTCCCCGAAAGCTTTGCCTTTCTCTGAATTGTTTCAGTCAATACTCCTCGTAGGCAGAGTAATAGCAGCTTCGCCACAATATACTCGCCAATCATTTATACCTTTCAGAGACTACATTTCGCTCGAAGCGGCTATAGCTATATATCCCTTTGCACAGGTGTATTCAATAGATGTAAAAGACTACATCTTGCTTAATACAACCATCTCGCTTTACGCATCTCAGCTATTTGATTCATATACCTGATTCCTCTCAGCTGCGCTTGAAGCTATCTAAATGTATTTCAATTATTGTTGTTTCTCAGTTTATTTACGATGGCGTTACTATTCCGGTTGTACCAAAGAAAATAAATTATTTTGGCATTTAGAGAACGGTTGTGATTTCAGCGTTCATATCTTTAGGATTTAAAAAGAAATGCCTACAAGATGAAATTTTTCTTGAACTCTTTTGCCCGAAAATTGTGCAATACTTTGAAAATTACTAATATTATTATTTTAAACATTATAGTTATGTTTAAGTTTTTTTTTTTCCAGTGCACAAGTTGTATCTGAAATATGTCAGATATTAGTACTATTATATATGAATATTCAGGCCTGTTTTGAAATGATTATGACATAGTATGGATAAACATCAATGTGAAATTTCTATGTAAATAATAATTTTAGAAGTTTTTGTAAACTTAATCACAGATAATTTTATAGTGTCATTTTAAGTATTATTTCAATTAATGGAAGTTAGTGAAATGTGTAATTTTTAATTCGTAGCTTGTTAAACTGTGCTATTTCTTCGATAGATGCAATATCTTCTAATGATTATGTTATGATGTGTTATGTTTTTGTTATCAAATATTTTTAATATTTGATAACAAGAAGGAAGAAAGAATATTCGTATTTTCAATATCAAAATATTTAATATAAATGTCGTCTAGATTTTTATTTTTAAAAAAGTTTACGTTATTTAAATATGCTGATAACATTTTTTAGACGATTCAAATAAAATAAGTTTTTTAATAATGCGCGTAATACTTAATAATAACCAATATACAAAATCTTAAAAAAATATGTGTCATTGTTATTTTATATCAATTAATTAAAATATTTATTAAGTACATATCATGTTTTTAAAAATAATTTTACATAATTCTCAAGAATTTTTAGTCGTAACATGAAGATCACATGGGAATAAATCCTCAATTTCACAAATTTATCTTGTGATTACACTGTAGACAATATTCAAATTGGTATATAAAATTACATTTTAGAAAGCATTTAATGAAATAATTAATTTTGAACAAGCATAAACGATCTTCACACAAGCAGACTGAATCTTTATTTTACTTATTTCAGTGAAATCCACACATCGCTGCAAAGAACAAGTATCACTAATTTCGAAGTACGAAGTAAATATCACGCCAATCATTAAAAAGTGATATTATGGGCAAATTCCATTTGGGAAGAAAACATTGAATGCCTTTATAATTTGCATAATATTTTAGTAGAAGGTAAAGCCAATCTTAATGAAAACGTAACAATTAGCTTGGCCGAACATTTATCAGATCTAAAAAAAATTTCAGAATGTTTTACTGTTCAAAAAGAAAAATAATCTTGCATCTAAAACCCTTTTCAAAAGACTGTGACACCTTCAAATTCCCAATAAAAGAAAGAGAAGAAAAAATTGATATGTCCATTGACACTCAATTGAAATCAAACATTTGTCAAGTTGATATTATGCATTTTTATATTGACATTATGAAAGAATATCCTGAAAGTGCCTAAAAATCTGTCAAGCATCTGCCGTCATTTGCTTCAACCAACCATTCTCTTTGTATGCTGTGACAAAAGCAAAATAAAGAAACAGATCAGAAAATAAAGTTGACATTCGGTTGAAGATTTCTAAAACTATTCCAGACGTAAAAATACTTCACAAAAAAAATCACAGCCAAGTTACTAGTTTCATATTAATTTGTTTTAACTTAAAATATTGTTATTTTTTATTATTCATAAAATATGCTTTAGAAAACGGAAAAAATACCCATTAGCTACCTTATCACCAATTATATAATTAAGATGTTTATATTGTGATAAAATAAAGACGCAATAATCATTTTGTAAATTTGAGTAGGATAAAGCTTTGATATTTTGTTTTTTGTGCTCTTTTATCAAAATATTCTTAAAAAAAAACACAGTAATCTCAAAGGGTTTTACAAAGTATGAAAGGTTGGATATATCCCTGGTGTACACATTATTAAATTTGTATCCCTAGACATTTCTTACGGATTTAATGAAGAAGAATTGTAACGACAATTTATTCTCTAAATCAAAGAACTTTTAATAAATAAAAATTTCTATAACCCAATATATTCCTCTGAAACTGATAATTTATTGTTAATACAATAACTAAAATATTATCTATTCAAGGTTGGGGAAAAGAAATCCATTATTTTTTCGGTAGATGGCTGTAGTGTCGATATCTTGTTAAGTATCGATCAAACAATTTCAAATTTATGCTTCGTTGTCAAGATAACATTTCACACTAAACATATTATTTTGCTTCTTTTTTTGTTTTGTTTGGTCCATTCAGTTGTCAGTTACAGAGTATTAAAAATGGAAGTCAACAAAGAGAAAATTCGGTTCTTTTTGCAGTTTTTCTTTGATAAATGCGAATATGCAAGCCAGGTGGCTGAAATTGTGAATGGTGTTTCAGGTGCCGATACTGTAATAGCTAATTACGTGTAATTTTGGTTTCCTCGAATCCATTCAGGTATTTTTGATGTTAAAGATGCAGTCAGGTTCGTCGTCGAAAATTTCGATAAAATCACAGAAATAATCGAAGTTGACCGGCATCTTAGTAGTCGTAGCATTTCCCAGGAGCTAAAGATCGACCATAAAACAGTTTTAAGCCATTTGCGCAAAGTTGGATTCAAAAAGAAGCTCCGTGTTTGGGTGTCATACTAATTAACACCAAAAACATGATGGATGGAATTTTCATCAGCGAAGCCTTGGGCAAACGGAAGGAAATCGACCAATTTCTTAAACGAATGGTGACTGGGGATGAGAAATGGGTCACACACTACAATATTGTGCGAAACTATCCTGGTCAAAGTGCGGTGAAGCAGCTCAAACGGTGGCCAAACCAGGACTAACATCCAGGAAAGTTCTACTGTGTATTTGGTGGGATTGGAAAGGAATAGTTTATTATGAGTTTTTTCTATAGGGCTAAACACTAAAATAATATATCTACTGTCAACAACTGAACTGTTTGAATCTAGTGACTGACCAGAAACAGACAAAATTGGCCAGCAGAAGAGGTGTTGTGTTCCATCAGAACAACGCCACGCCACACATGTCTGTAGTTTCTCGCCAGAGACTCTGGGAACTTGGTTGGAAAGTTTCAATGCATCCACCATATAGTACGGACCTGGCACCAAGCAATTACCTCCTTTCTCTGGCATTGCAAAACTTCCTGAGTGATAAGAAATTGTGATGAAGAGAAAATTGTGAAAATCGATTACTAGATGTTTTCGCCAATAAGGGCCTTGACTTTAATGAGAGAGACATTATGAAGCTACCTATAAAACGGCACCAAATTATACAATAAACAGTGCATATTTAACCCAAATCGAACAATCGGAAGCATGTTAATTAAAGTCTTGATTTTCATGCAAAAATAATGGGCATATTTTTCCCCAACCTAATATATCTTACGACCTTTGAAATGGAATATACTTCCCATTTTTTATACATTATTCAGTAAGTCATACATTCGAGGAAAGAAAGAAATTTAGATAATTTATATTCTAAATTAAGAAATAAATACTAATATACTATTTAAAAAACCTTTTTCTAATCAGTACTTCTTCTAGTATATTTTTAAACAGTCTTTGTATCTCTTTCAGTTTTTTTCTACGATTACTATGAATCATAAGCATCTCTAATTTGAAATTTAATTAATGCAGTTAATTTAATTTAATTGCTCATTAAAAGTGGAAATAAGTTTTAATCCTAAATGATTTTTTAAGTTATTTTAATTAATAATTAATAAATTCTTTCACAAATTATGCGTGATATTTATTAATGATTTACGTTTCTATTTTTAATTAATTATAGTATTGGTGATGAAAATATTTTTTTCTTTCTTTTCTGTAATGTATCATTAATGACTATTATTTTTCATTTTATATGCTATTTATTTCTATTTAATTCATTTGTTTTTCATATGTAAGAACCTACAGAGACTTAAAATAAGTTAGTGTTTACTGGGGTTTAATTATAAACACCACACATATACACAGGACTAAGTTTTCACAAAAAGCATTCATTTCTACTTCAAGTTTTAGTATTATTTGTATTTTTATTTAAAATACCTCATTTCAATGATTATTATTAAGTGCTGTTCATATTAAGGTTCTTAATCTTGAAAAAATTCAGAAACTATCGGATTAAAGAATTAAAAAAAAATTACTCTTTCCTTCCTCATAAATTGTTTTTCTAATACTAATGCAAATAACGATTTATAATGTTCTGAAACAAACTGGAATTTAATAGCTCTGCTCCCAAAGTAATTAATTTTACAATACATGTTACCAGTTGGCAATGTGTTAGCTTGAATTTGAAAGCATCTTTGATAATAAATACGATAAATAACCGTATTTATTTATGTACACTGTCACTGAGGATTTTTAGTGTTTTACCTAATGTGAAAAAAGTACATACTACCAAAATTTCAAAAAATGAGTTGAATAATCTTAAAAAATATTCTTTTTATAATTAATTAATTAGTTTAAAACAAAGTGTTTCATTTCGTTTTGAAAATATACATTAATGTATATGCTTTGGGAAGCAATGTCTCTTCAAAATATATTTTGTGAAGTAATTACCAATATTTATCATTATTATTCAATTTATTAGTTTTATAAATTTTCTGTCAGATATTTCTACAGTTGGGTACTTTCATTACTTCCTAACTTCTCGATTTTTTTAATTTTTTGAACTCTTAAGTGTATTAGGTATTTCCATGAGTAAATAAATATAACATTTAATATTCAAGGAAGAAATTACCGTAGGCCATCAATAAAAATAAGTTTTCAATATTCTTCCTGGAAAATATCTTGCATGGAAAATGTTCCGTACTGGAATATGATATAATGATTTCTTTATTAACATTTTAAAACAATATGAATTTCTTATGAATTCATTGAGAATATATCCATATCTACAATTAAATAAACAAGATGTTGCGGTCTTAATTTTGGTGTAAAGTAATTAATTTATGCTATTGTTAAGAATAAAAGTTATATTCAACTTAAAATAGTTTTAAAGATTATGATTCTTTGTTTATTAAAGTAAATAACATATGTATATAGATTACACATTTTTTATTTTTAATTTATTAGAATTAAATTAAACATAAAAGGTTTCGATGTACTTAAACGTATTAAGTCACATTTCCAAAATAAGAAAAGGCACTTTCGCTAGCTTCTTTATATTTAAACATACGGGGAAAAGGATCTTAAAGTAAATATATTCGACAGCGCATTTTTAGGAGCAGAATCTAAAATGAAAACTCTCTATCATTTCGCCTAAAGCGGAAAAGAATTTTCTTCCTTCTTTTCTGACAACAAATATCAAACGTCCTTTATTTAAAAAAATATTTTTATTCACATTCGAAAAAGAAGCATCCCTTGAACAAAATGAACGTATTCTATTCGTAACAGTGATTTAAAAAAACGGCGAAACAACTCACGTCCTTTGTTGTGTCAGAGGGAATTATTTTTTCGAGTCCATTGTCATTCGATATTCAAAGTCATTGTGAACTTGAAGTTTTCACTTCAAATTCTTCTGAATACTCTACACAAAATTTTCATTTTTATCCATATGGACGTTCTATTTTTATTTTTATATTTTATAAACACAGGATTTGGAAATTTCATTGTGCCTACCCTTTTTCTTGGACTTATTGACGAAATATTTTTTTATGATTACAGTTGCCTTAAAAATAGTGTATGAATGGTTACGTACTTATAATGAATTATTGCACGCCTTAAGATAGATTTTCTTATTGTTCTTAAAAGAAATTTTTCATCCAAAATATACATAGTTATTGAAAATAATTACAATAAAGTCCGGCGTATAACGCGCACCTGTACTTTCAAGCTGCATTTTTTAACCTTTGGGCATATTCGCCGTATAACGGGCACCTCTTTTTCTTACGATAAAATCTGAAATGTTAGTATATAATTCTCTTACGTTTTGAAGCCATTTATTCAATGTATTATCCCACTTTTAAAAAAATAGTATATTTCTAGAACTGCAACTTTTTAGCACACAAGAGAGATGCCATTTTTTAAAAAAATAAACAGCATTTCGATATAAGTAGAGGTAAAAAAAATTGTTATTCTCATTTCTACAGTTATTTTTAAGGTAATCGTTTTTATACCTAGCGTATAACGCGCACCCTTAAATTTCGATCTTATTTTTTGTGTTCAGAGTGCGCGTTATACGCCGGATTTTAAGCTACTTAAATTTGCCGGAAACTCGTATAACGTGCAATTTTAACACCAAAAATAAGATCAAAATTTACGGGTATGCGTGATACGCCGGGTATACAAATGATAACTTTAAAAACAAAAAGAGAAAGAGCATAAAGAAAATTAGACTTCTATATATAATGGATTACTCTTTATTTTTAAGGTATAACTTACTTTATGAACTTAAAGAGTTTTAATTCTAGAAGTATGCTGTTTTTCCAAAATCCTTGAATAATACCTCGAATAAATGACTTAAAAACATAAGAGCACTACATACGTACATTCCAGGTGTCTTCGTAAAAATGGGGTGTGCATTATACGGCGAATGTACATCAAAATTAGAAAAAGTAGCTTGAAAATACAGGTTCGCGTTATACGCCGAAATTTACAGTATATATTTCCGTGCTATGACATATTTTTTGTACATATAGAGTACATCAAATGTTTTTCTATAAGTATGAAATCGTATTCGAAACATATTTGGTATAAGATACTTTTGTGCATAGATTTATATTATTTTTCTCTTTGAAAAAATAGCTTGTTAATATACGAATTCTTTGTATTTTGTTTGATGTCTTGTTTTGTTGAATTTTTGTTAAAATATTTCCAAGCATTGTTGAAGTTTAGTAACGCGTATTATATTTTATATGAAAAATGTCATTCATTATAGAAACTGTCAAAGTAATCATGTAAATTAACCTTCTCTAAAATATCGAATAATTGTATAACCTAATAATATAACGGAATAATGATTCCTCTGTTTACTACCATGGTACATTACACACAATTGTGAAATAATTTTTTTTTTCATACAAAAATATATTGACTCCTGTATTTATCAAACTCATATATTTTGAGTTGATGTTTTGTTTTTTATTGTCTTAGTATACACGGAAACAAAACACCTCATTAATGATTTTTTAAATAAACTGTCCTGATGTATACACGTTTTATTTGTTGCTTTTAAAAATGCAAAATGCTTGATTTTAAAATAATTTTAAAGCATCTTATTTATATATTTATCCTAATTAATCAGATTTTAAAACTTTCGTGAATTTTTAAATGAGCCAGACTATATTTTCATACAACTATAAACTGCAAATATTACATTCAAAATTGGACATAAAAACTACTCAGATAAATAATTTTCAAAATATTTTTAAATGAGACAAAAATGAAAGTAAATAAATGCGCTTATTAATATAGAGTTAAATAAATTCAGGAAAAACTTTTTTAAGAAGCCTAATTTTTTAAAAAAAGTTGCAGAAGTAAGAAATATAAAATTAAATATAAGTTGCATATTTATTGATTGTCAAGAGGAGATTGTGAAATTGTGGACAAATTAAAAATAAATAACTGACGTATATATAACGCAACATAAATATCGAAATTTTTCAAAATAAACTGAACATCATTGTATCTCTTACGAGCATTACTAAATTAATTGGAAACTCTTCTACATATAATCAATGAAATGTATCAAGAAACGGTAGAGCTCTCCTGCGTCAAAGCACTGATTTTACGTTTAACCAGCATTCTGAATTGAACTACTTAAGAGCTCTTCACAGGTCAAAATATATCTAGCATATACATTACAAGTTTCCAATATGATATACTACGAACTGTATTTAAACAGTCATCGAATCAAGATAATTTATTTTTAATGCATTTATTTTTATACACACACGTGCATATGAGCAATACGCATGTAACGCGTGTTTGTTTCTCAGCATTAAACCTTAACTGCTGATTAAAAGTTACGCAATTTGCTCCCAAATGCCACCATTTTTCACATGGACGAGTGTATGCGGTGTATTAAGAGGGGGGAAAAGAAACAAATAAGCAAATTTTAAGTAATCATTTCAAGTAAATCCATGGCAAACACTGTCAAGGTCATTTTATTGCATTTCAAAGCCTTCGACAATGTCTTAATGAGAGCAGCAAAAAGAAAAGAATCGAATTTCCGAAACAGGTATATATACGTCCGGGATACATAACGTGTGGGTTAAGCGAGATAGATATACACGCTGGTGGCATTTAAGGAGTAAACAATTTAAATTCAATTATGTTATGGAATCTGCAATATAGCTGGACCTATCAGCTTTTATTAGTAAACAAAGTGGAAGATCATACAATAAATCAATCTTCGAAAATAAAATTTTCACAGGTCTCCTACGTTTTACTGGCGTTTTGAATTCGGGCAATAATATTAATTCTATTACACATCTTCTTTTCTTCACATTTATATTTGCATGCAACAAAACGCATCCTAAAGAACAAATAATAATAATAACAACAAGGAAAATTTTTGAAAAAAATCCCTTTTTAATTAAGAAAATATTATTATAGTACCGGAAACAGCAGGAAAATAATATTTAAACTAATTGTAAGGGTATTTCCTAAATTTGAAGGAAGAATTATATTCAACAGAAATGCCTTACACAATCGAAAAAAAAATGAATAACCAATATTTATATAATGGAAATTTTACAGGAATAAAATTATGTTGATGAACTCAAAATTCAGGCAGAAAAAAAAATTTCGATGAGTTTTGCACACAATAATACACCCCTACATAACACTAAATGAGCCTATTGACAAATAGATAATGGATAAGCAGCATTTATTAATTTGTCGGGGTTTAATCTAAAGAATCATCTAATGTTTCTATTCTGTATAGCTCAGCATAGTCAGTTTTTCAAAATGACCCTTGGTTTATTAATTTGTTAGTATTTGATGTAGGCTTTGTGTTTTTTATATATTATAGAACAACGGGCGATTTTTAACTGAATTCGTAGACCAAAAAAAATTACGAAGTCGTTAACAGTCTTGGTACGTACCAGTTAACGTAGAGATTTCAATTCGACTTAAAATCTCACAATAATCTACAGAATAGTTTCTCTTACACCTTCAACCCTGTTTCACTAAGATACGTTGAATGAACATATGAAATTTATTCTGCTTTGCTGCTTCATATATATTATTTAATGAAATAGCATCGATTAAAAAGTAATTATAATTAAGTTATAAGAGCAGAAGTTTATAATATATACATAGAGAGAGAGAAAGTTTTAATTTACACACAAATCTTAGTTTTTAAAAATTAGGATATCTCTGACAATTAATTTCAATACAAGTAAAAAGGAGAGGTTTTAAGTATGTTAAATATATATATATATACTTTATATTTACTGTTTTGAATTAAATAGTTTCCTGATGTATATAGTTACATTATATATATCATATATGTATATATGATAGTACATAATAGAAAATAATTAGGTATTTGTACCTTTTTCTTCTATAATATATTTTAACTGTATCATGGTATGAAATATAATTTTAAAAAAAAAATTATAAAAATATTTTCTACTTTAGCGTTTTCTTCCAGTATATATTGTTTACTTTTTATCAAAAAAAATTGAAGATACTTCCAGAAAAGGTATTGAATTATACAGTCAAAGTAGATCATTATTCATAATTAGATCAGCTTATTACGAGGAGATATGAAATGAAAATGAGCCAATAATCTGATTTTTCTGAAAACTTCCTAAAAGCTAAGTATGCACGAAAACAAAAAAATGAGTTAATAGTGTAAAATAGCATTTTTAACATCAATGGAATACAATTTTCTGTGAATATTCAAAAGAATCTATACGCCATCCGAATCAAAACGCAAATTATTTCATTATTATCTTGATCAGAATCCCCCATTCAAATGTTACTTATTTAGTAATGCAATCTTCAATTGAAATAGCAATATCTATTCATAAGCCAATATCAAATAGGATAATGTTTTATAAATAGAAGTACTGTAGACACTTTTATGATTTATTTCATTGCAGTTAGTTATTGCATCAATGCATTTCTGATATTCCAATATCAAAACATTTAGCAGAAATGCATTTATTTCAAAACATTAATTCAAAATACAAAAATATTTTCCACTGGAAATATCGTTAACTTCATGATATTGCTCTTCAATATACGTTTAATAAACGCTTTGACTGTGTGAAAATATATAGATTTTTAATTATAATTCGCATAAAGAAATATGCTTCTTTGTTTAATATTAATTTTAACAGAATTTTTCTAATAATTTAATCAACGCTATGAATTAAGCATATTCTGTAAGTATTGTTAAAAATTCATGTACGATTATAAATGTATTTATTACTTCAACTGTTATTCAAACATTGTGGATTTTTCTTTGTGAAACTTAAAAATTTAAGAAAAAATGAAATATTTCATAAATGGAATGATAAACTTTTAAAACATATATTAACACAATAATACATGTACATATTTACTCGTATTATGTATTGTATAGAGATAATAAGTATTGAGTGTTATTAAATATATATATATATATATATGTTTATATGTAATACGCATTGATGCTTATAACTATCATTGTAAGAAATTACTTAAATATTAAAAATACAAGTTTTAGCCATGGTCAAATGTAGTTTATGTGATGCGTTTTAAAAAAAAAATATGTATTTTGAAACAAAAAATCTATTAAAAAAGTTCTCGTTAAGGTAAATCATTAAAGTTAACGGCTGTTTATTCAATTTTACTCGATCAATGTTTGTCCAATTAACTCAGAAGCCAATATAATTATCCGAACTCTTTTTTTAATATATATATTCAAAATTTGGATTTTGTCATACATATATTTTACCACAGACAGATTATTTTTTATCACATTCAAATTTTAAAAAAGACACACCACACACATACATATATATAACATTAGGGGTGATATTTCAAACTTATTTATTCTACAGATACCAAAAAACTTTGATTTTATATTTCGGCTCATATGACTATACTCATTGACACTGATTTATATTATAGATTTCCCAATATTATCTAGGCAGGTTGACTATGAAGGAAATCATGAAACTAACTCATTACTCGGCGAAAAAAACTGCTTTAATAAAATAGTCTATTTTGGATGCAGTGTTTTATATATATTACTTGCAGGGAAATTAAATTACTTTTCATTGTACTATTTTAAAAATTATTAATAATATTAAAATACAGAAAAAGTTTAAAATACTTAAATCAGAAATAAATGTATTATCATTTTTGAAAAAAATATTTTTCTAATAAAACTAAATTTTGCATTAAGCATTTTGATAAATCTTTAATTTAATAACACATTCAAATTTAGGAACAGATAAGATAGGTACATTTTTAAGGAAATTGAATATCACTTCATACATGAGAGAATGAACTAGCTTCCATTCATCACATACATCAAACTATTTGTCATTTTATCTAAAAGAAAACCTCTTGTTTTGTTAATGCATTATGAGTTAGCTACAAAGAAGACGACATTTCACATTTCTCTAAATATTTTGTAATCTTTGACCTTTTACCCGTGAGAGTTATCCACAGAATTTATTAATCGAGCTTGACTATAAATCCTATTTCTGTTCTTTTCCTTACAAAATTCATATGTTTCACTTTTCTTCAAACTTAAAACTCTAATTAAAAGAGTAATAAACATTATAAAAATATTTATAATGTACCTGAACAAAATTTTGTTCTTCGAGATAAAAATTTCCTTAAGGCACAAACAAGAAACTAAGTAAGGAGATCAACATTTCCGCTATTCATTTGGCAGCCACTGTCAAAGGCTTTTGTTAACATTATCCTCCTCACATTATCTTCAAAAATAAATAAAATATAAGGACGGTATATTCTTGCATTACGAAGTCATTGAGAATTTTCAGTTTCCTTTTTGAAAAGAAAACATGCAAGTTGAACACATAATACAAATAATTCACTTATGACCATTTTGATCACTAGAAATACAACAGCAAATATTTTTTAGTGAATAACTATACAAGTATTTTTTCTAAAAGACAATACATTATATTATCGTTGTCAATGATTTCTTAAGTCATGGGTAAACTGTGCATAATGGGAAAAAAAATGAGGCTATTTTTCACATGGTATGGTTTTCATAAAACAATTCACTATATTTACTTATATATTTTTTTTAAATTTCTGTTTAAGGTATAGAGATTAATTATTACTTTTTCACATGTTATTTGATATGTAAGCTATTTTAGAGTCTTTTTAATATTAATAATTAACCCATCAAGTGCCGTGGGCGTGTATACACGTCATGCTGAGCCGGTGCCTTTAGTGCTCCAGACGTGTATATTCGTCCTTCCAAAGAAGTACATGTTGTATTGTGCTGCTCTGTTTAAAAATAGTCCTACGGCGTTGGAATACAATAACATGAGTTTGACAGTGCTTCTAAGGAATTCAGTTGTTTCGGAAAAGAGGTGGATAAGGAATTTGAAAGCGTATATTCCAGAAACGAGGAAATTCATATATAAGCAATTTATTTTTTTTTTGAATGTGCTTTGTTCTATTCTTCATTTGCTGTCATTTTCCTTTCCCGTGTGTAATTGGAGCTTTTTAATCTTTTGTACAAATGCACTGAATGTGATACTGGTTTTATGTGTTCAACCATGTTTCAGGATATATCACAGAACACATAAGTTATAATTTATTTTTCATTATATATGAACTCAAGAGATTATTTTTTTTACTTTCATTTTATTATTTTATCCTTTTCTTTTCTTTCTTTTTTGAAGTGGAAGAAAAACATGTATTTCCTTTTTCCCCAATAATCCTTGCAACAACGCGAACTTTTGGGAAATACGGTGGCACTGGTGGGGGAATTTCGCAACATTTACTCGAAGGTTAAGGGGTTAAATTATTATAATCTTACTATAGAATCAAGAAATTACTCTTACTCTATTTTCATTCCTTTCAGCTCATTTGTAATAGAGAATAAAAGAGGCAGGCTGGCCTGAGAATTATGTTTAATCTCAGATTCAAAGTTCCTAAATCTAAGAGTTTTCTATTATGGAGCGTAATACTTTATTTCTTACAGCATGTAGATCTCTAAAAATCATCTGAGCATATAAAAAAGATTTTTAAGTTTTTGAGAGTTTAAACATTCTTTCAAATAAGCTGAGTTTAAATTCAGAAAAATAAAGTAAAGTAGTATTTTTAGAAGACCCGTTATATTTCCTTTATGGTCTCATAGGAATTTACTGTTGCCTCTAAAACTGTAATTTACAGCTAATAGAGTGTTGTAAAACGTGAATTAGAGTCAAACTTTTTGGATTATTTGAAATTTTAAAATAATAATGATAATAATCGAAGTAATTTAAATTGAAATATATTTTTTTTAATTTTGTGAAAACATTTCAAAAGTTTAGGCATAAGAAATATTTTAATTTGCTTCTGAATTAACCCTTTATCTACCGAATGCGAAATATATTAAAACATGCAACTATTTTTTTTTAAAATTCGGCATGGACCAAAATGAAGATACTTGAATAAAATACGTTTCAGAAAACTTTACTCAAGTTTGGTATAAAAGGTTAGCATTTATAAAATGATGAATATCTTGAAAATTTCTTAATGATGCTTGATATCGTAAAATTTAGAAATTGCATTAAAACTAAATACTATTTAGTTTAAAAGAAAATATGACTTACAATAAATCGATGAAAATGTATCCTAAAATTAACTTTAAGGTGTGCATGTAAGTCATTTAAAACAATCACGTAAAACATAACACATACGTTTTTAAAATTCTCCGAAATTTTATTCTGTGCAGAAATATAACAAAAATAATCATTGTAATTTTTTTTTATCCTTACATATTCTTAAGGATTTCATGATTTTTATTTGCACACAATAACGTTATCCAAATATCATATCAAATAACATGTATGAAAAAAAAACATATCAGGAGTGCCTTTTAAATTGTTTTTTTTACTAAATATTTAATTTATTATAGAGCAGTTTGCAATTTTTATTAATCACTTCTAAAATGAGGATCCCAATTAGAATACTGATTATATCAGTCAATTGGAAATAGAATAATTTTTATTGTTCTCCTCCAATCAATTATATATAGACATATGTACACATTTTTTTTTTTTAGTATATTTGACCGAAACAAATATGGTAATAAATTTTTACGCATGGTCTAATAAAGAATAAAAATGCTTCTGGTTTTCTTTGCTTTTATATAAATGCAATTCAAATGAAAGACGACAAAAAATGAGATCCTTTCCTATCTTTCCACATCAGTGGCATAACATCTTGAGAACTACTTCGGAAATGGAACTTACCACAAGACAAGTTCTTATCGTTAGCTCAGTCATGAAGAGAAATGCTATTTTTTGTGGCAACGTGGCCTTGATGTCATTTGTTCCTTAACTTCAACATAATGCGTATATATATAGATGAGCATCTAAGTATATTTGTGATACGGTAAATGCAGAATAAAAATAAAATATTTCCTATTGACGACAAACTATTAAATTGCAATAAGTTAATGGATATGATAAAACTGAAATATATTCTTGTAAATTAATTAATTTTTTTTTTTCAAAATATAGAAATTATATTTCACATTTGTAATGTTTTATCAATGTATGGACCTATTTTTATTACAGTTTGAAAATTATCAAAAATTCTACTCAAATTACGTAATTTAAAATCTACTTATTTTAGAACATTTTGGTATAGATTTTGATAAAAAAAAAATAAAAAAATAAAAAAGTCGCACTGAGTGATATTATCTCTCCCTTCAGCATCACCCTATATTCAAAACACTTCTGTCTTAGAATTGAAATAGCATTCCACAACTTGAGTTCAAAAAAAAGTTTTGGAAATCGGTATCTAAATTTAAGGTATCCGACTACGTTCGGAACCGTGATTTTAAAAAAGCTCATAAATATATAATTTTCATGATATTTTGTGTCACTTAGATTAGAATACATATATAAAATTGTTTTAAGGACATACACATTTTGACAAAAAAATTACTTAAATACAATATTTCGGCAAAAAATTAACTTAGAATAAATGTTCTCAAAATGTTCTCACTTTGTGAAAAATGCTTCTATTATAATAATATTTTGTCTGCATATAGCTAAGACCTATGTGCAGAAGGTCGACTAAGATGTTTGAAAAATTAATATTATTTTCAGAGTTACCACTAATTGAAATAATTATTGTCATTTTTCTCTTCAAATTTCTCCCCTCTGTTGTTCTAAAATATGAATAAACCCACTTCTTAGTTATATATTTCAAAAATTCTAGTTTAGCCTCTGTACAGAGGTCTAAGCTACAGACAGGCAAAATATTATTATAATGGAAGCATCTTTCACCAAAGGAGGATATTTTGAAATTGGGTCATTCTATCTTCATTTTTTGTCAAAATATTGTACTTAAATAATTTTTTATTGTAATACTATTCTTAAAACAGTTTTATACACATTTTTTTATCTAAATACCACTAAACATCATGAATATTATCCATTTATACGCTTTTGCAAATTCACGGTTCCGAACGTAGTCGGATAACTTAAGCTTAGAAATGTGCATTTCCTAAACATTATATTGTAATACTTATGACGGGATCGCATATGTTGCTCTGCCAGATTGTCTATAAAGCTACTTGACTAATGATGTTATTATTTTTATAAGTTTGTATTTATTTGACATGAACTACGACCATTTTGAATAAAAACATATGAATTATATTTAAAATTCATGTTTTAACTAATGAAAATATTTCACCCTAATTATTATCAAACGGCATAAATGCTTTTAATATCTATCATGTTTCCTTCTTAGATATGTTTTGGCAATTTAAATTTTATCAAGCTTTTAATAATTAATAAAATTTTTGAAAAAAATACCCACAAATTTTGCTTTGCTCTACCTGTATGTAAATAATTTTGGAAATTATCGCTGTAATTCTTCTTTAAATATATATATTGGAGGAAAATATATATTGGAGTGGAGGGAGGGAACCTTTTAATGATGACCTCAAGTTTCTCAGTGGGTGAAAAATAAATATTTCTTGAAGTATCAATCCTCATTGTCCAACATGAAAAAGTTTATTCTGAACATTTTCTAATAGTAAAAGGACTAGATGTATCACACACACTCATATTTTCTAAAATTAAATCTTTCTAGTTTCTCTGTATGGATGCTTAACTATAATTTATAGTCGCGTGCCTTGACAATTAATATAATTGCTTCTCATTCAACTAACTTGTTATTTCGAAAGATTATTAATATATGTATACATAATGACATTTTAAAATTTTTTCTTATTTTAATATTTATATATTTTTTTTTTCATATTTTTCAATATTATTTATGTATATCATTTTAAAAGTACCACAGTATTTATTTATTTATTTATTATTATTATTTTGAGAAAGTTTTTTCATAAAATGATGAAACACCATAAAATGTATTATCATGGCACGAAAGTTATAAATAAGTTAAATTTTAAAACATTTCACATTTTGTATATGTAATTATAATTTTAAGACGGAATTGTAGTGAATTTGAGAGAGGAGAATCGGCTTAAATAGAAGAAAATAAAAGTACATGTGTGCAGAAGTCTACGGAGTAATTTCATATTACATTAAAACGAGTTAGATTTTTATACTTTGTTTTAAATTAGCGAGCGTCACAGAATCTTTAACTGTAGTTTTCCCAATTCAGTAAAGATATATTTAAAATAATTGCGGTCTTGGGAATAATTGTCTCGTAAATAATAAATTAATTCGTCTAGACAGAATTTGCTAATCATAAATTTTCTTTCAAAGATTTAAATTATGTTTAACCTTGCACTACATAAGCATATTCTTAAAAGTGTACTCGTAGTCCCCTAATTGACTTTCCATGTCCAAAATAAACAACTTTTTGCCTTAAAATGTAGATAAATATTCCACTAAGCATCTGATATTATATATTTTAATATTATAATTTAAATAGTTACCAAACATATGTTTAATATTATAAACTACATTGCGAAGAAAACATTAGACTAATTTCAGCAACAATTGCTTTTAATTATCAATTAGATTTATACTATCATTAGTTTAAGAAAGTTTACTCATTATTTTAATTGTTTAATTTTGAAAGTATGTCTGCATTCAATTCTGTGTCAATTATATTGCTTCAGCAAGTTCTCGTGCATATCCTACAATTTTTATGCATGTATCCAAATGACTGAAATGAATCGTATTTTCTCTCTTAGTGTTTGACCATAGAGGTGGTAGAGAGGAGATATTGAGGATTTATAATTCATTACCTGTATAAAATGAAAATGTATTCATCACAGCTGTGAATTTAAGAATGTTCAAAATTGGAAACTAACTACTTTAGACGGAATAATTTCGAATATTTGAGCAAATTAATTGCAATGTTTAAGCCAAGCATTTTTCTTTAAGTTATTACATTATTCTCTTTCTGTACACGAAAAAATGCTCTCTTTTCTTTAATTCTAAAGGTCAGAGAGTGTTAAGTCATTCAGGTAGATAAAATAAAAAATACTAAGGGCTAGTTTATCTCACTTGAAACAACAATACTAATGTTTACATCTTGCTGGATTCTTGTTACCTAGAGACTCTGATGCTAAAAAAAAAGAATGTTTCCAAGCAAAACTTCATCTTAATGTTTGAAAACATTTGTTTCCTTGGAAGCAATTTTTTTAAAAATTTGCAAGTGTTCTTTTTTGCATTTGATGTACATGTTCTTGAGAATTAAGTTTTAGATTTAAGTTGGAAGTTCCATTTATTTCGAAATTAAAAAGTAAATTTAATTATTTTTTCTTTCATTTCAGTAACTTCTATTTTCTTTGAAACAAATGTCAAAAGCCAGTATTATTTTTTATTATAGTATGTCAAAACAAGTTGTTTAAATGCACTCGATTCAAGTCAACCTACTAAAAATAGCAAACAAAAGATTTAGTTTCGAACGAAAAAGAAGGATGCTATTACTTTGCTTTTGGTGCCTTGTTAAAATAAATGGCATACATTGCAAACTGCGTCTCTAAATAGAGAATCAGATAAAAGATTTTGCATTTGAAAAGTAAGCGGTTCGTCTTTTCTTACGTGATATTATTTTCGGTTCGAAAAACATAACTGAAACTCATTCACCTAGAGAAACCCAAGAGAGAAAATAAAGAAGTATCAGAGGAAGTCGATACGAATTACTAGCGAGATTCCTTTGACAAGCCAAGCAATATCTTTGTAAACGTCCCGAGTACACAAGCGCGAAGGTAAATTTATAAGTTTAGATTTGTTTTGCCTTCGTTATCAGGAGTCAAGGGAGATGATATTACGAGTACGAAATACTTCAAAAATTTAATATTGCAAACTAATTTTGAAGATAGAATTTTATAAAAAATAAAATAAGGATATTAGAGTACGTAAAATATGAAGTAGAGAAACACATTAGTAAATCCGATTTATGTCTAAGATCAAAGTGCCAGCTGTTTTAAATTCCATAGTTTAGAAAAACTATCATTTATAAGTTAGAATTGACAATAATTTAAAATGTGAAAATTGAATTTCCTTTTCACTGAAAAAGAATGTAATTTTTAACTAAATATATTGTCATACTGACAGTGAAACTTGAATTGTATGGTATTAAAATGGTTAAATGATTCATGTATGAATATAAATTTGAATTTCAAACAAATGTGTGAAGGTTAAGCTTGAGTATTTATGCACAATATCGGTTTTGGTGATACGGATGTATTTATATAATTTAAAATTTTGATATAGCATATAATTACGGATTAAAAAAAAATGTTGTTTTTTAAATCTTTTCACAATAGGGAATAAAACATAAGAAATAACAAAAGAAATAAAATAGAATCAAATATTTGAGTTTACATTTAATGGTTTCGAGGTTAATACATAATAATAAAATATTTTTCAAAATTTATGATATTAATACTTATACTTTTTTGAATTTATACAAACGAAAGTTCTGAAATGTATCGATAAATCTCATACTGTATGTAAAAACGAAATAATAAAAGTTAAGAAGTTAGCAGAACCATGGAAATTTTTTGAAAAATTATTTTATGAAATAAATTAGTTTCTTCGAGTTTCATGAGCTTGATTATATTTAAAAATACTGTAACATCCATGTATATTATCAAACGAAGGCCCAGTGATTGAGTGGTAGTATATCATGCTTTCACACGACAGGTCTGGGATCTATTTCCGGGCTAAGCAAGGCCAACTCAACCTTTCATCCTTACCGCTGTGGATTGATAAATGAGTACCAAGCTTACTTGGGGACTTTAAACTAGGGGTCTAGCTGTAGACTGACCGCCTGTTTGGGACATCTGCTCACGAAACTCAGCGCCCAATGATCACGTATGATGGGATGGGCACATTAGGCCCTTTCCCCTTATGGGCTGTTGCGCCACTGAGTTTGAGTTTATATTATAGAACAGTAGTATTTCTAACAGTTATAAATATTGAAAAACTTTTTTTGTCTGTATTTTAAACGATAAATGTACTAATCTTAATACTAATATAATGCATTGCATATCAATTATATAAAACTGCTGTTATTTTAAAAAACATTTACTAAAGTAATAGAAAAACTGGAACACATGTTCGTGAGTACATATAACGGAGCAATAATGTAACTAAGCAAAGTAATACGATTAGTCAAAAGCAGGAAAAACGTGGTTGGTGCATTTATTTCAGCAATTACTGCTACTTTAACAGTTTCTGCTGCTAAAATGCCAGGTAATAATGATTTAAATGACTTTAAATAAGGATTATTAGTCAGCAGATAGAAGGGTATTTACAGAATTTCAGCAGTAGAAAACAGGTTTGGATGTCTGATCATAAAAACTGGAAAAATGTATCATGAATACCCGACATTTAAAACAATTTAACTTTCTGACTACAGGGGATTAGGACAAATATGAGGAAAAAAGACAGCTATAAATAGCTGACAATCATTTACTTTCAACAGGATCACAGATTTGTCCGAAATGGTTGCTGGTACTAGAATAGGATTATAATAAATTGCTAGAGTATAGATTATGAATTTCTTTAAATAATTACTGGAGTATTTTTTTTAAACTTCAAAGCAGAACGTTATTTATATTAGATTGGCTCTTTGCACCGTTTCTAGCAACTGACGACTTGTAAGATGTTGCTTAATTTGACGAATTTTTAATTTTTTCTGGATGAAAAAAAATGTAGAAACTAGCTATAAACTCCATATATCAAAGGGGAATGTCCAAGCTTTGTAAAAAATTTCAGTGGTTTGAAGTGAATGTAGGTGGAAGTATTTAATACCCTGGTAAATATGTAAGAAAGATTCATACATAAGATCGGTGCATAAACTTTTTATTTAGTCTCATTTACTCCTCCAGGCTTAATAAAAATTTTAATGGATTTTTGCAACAAAACAATGTGACGTCACACACAATGAAAATTGCTGCGATGTAGATCCAGGAGCACTCCAAGAGCTCTTTATTAACCACATAAATCCTAAAAATTAATCAGTTTGAAATCTTTTCCGATAAGGTATTAAAAATGTGTTTTCATTTGCACCTGTATGGATTTTTAGACTTCTTTGCTAGATCCATGGTTGCGGTAGTTCTGTGTTCTAAAGCACACTAATCGTCTTGAGACTTACTTTGACTGTGACTCATTTTTAAAATGTAAAGAATTTTGGAGATATAACTATTCAGATAATGCAATACCACTCTCAGTAGACTATATCAACTAATTCGAAGATTTAATGAAGTACTTGTGGAAGATTTAGATTGGTAGATTCAAATTTATTATATCAAAATTTGTGCATGACAACTCAACAAATTATACAGGAAATACATGAAGTTTTTGTCGCATTAAGTAAGAACATATTGTAGACTTTCAAATAAGACTTTAAGATATATGCTTTTTCGTGCGTGGTGTAATATCGTTATAGGATAATTTGCGAAACAATATGAAGAAAAGAAGACAATTTTGTTACAAATTGTGTCGGAGTTTTTCGAATAACATTAACATTTTCGATGAAATATTTTTCTCAATAAGAAATGATTTCTTTTAAATAGTTGCGCATAACTCACACATTTTGTTGGAAGTGAATTTTCATTTAGTATTACTTTAAATTTAAACTTTGTTACTTAATTAAATGAGTTGTTAAATTATCATTGGATATGCAATAACAGTAAAAATTCTTGTAGAAAATTTTGAGAAGAAAATATTATTAAATACAAGGATATATATAAAAAACACAGTTTTTGGGTATGATCAGTGGTGCACACAGAAATATTTCAAGGAGGGAAGGCAAGAGGAGGGTCCAGGTTCGAAAGTCCACCATTCTCATATCATGCTCCAATACGCCACCCAACATATTCTTTTGATTTTGCCAATTTTCGGGAACAAAAAAAAGCAAAAAATTCATTATTAAATGAATAATTAGCATTAATAGATAAAAATAATTATCAATAACAAATCCCTAATTAAATTATATGTACTATATACATAGAATTATAATCAATCGGGAAGCAAAGCAAAGACTATGGGGGCTGGAACTGGGGAATACCCCGTCATGTATGCACCACTTATGATGATCACATTTAGCGTTATTGAACTAAGTCAACATTTAAATTAAACTTAAATATAAATTTAAAACAAAATTAAGAACTTAATGAAAACTTTTATAATAATATTTTTCATAGATTCAGAAAAAACATGAAATTTATCTTTCAAAATAAATCTCCAAAACAAAATAAAAATTAAACAAACTGTACTGTTTATATTTAAAATTAATCATATGTTAAAGAGAATACTATATAACCAAAACCTCGCTAGCAAAGTCATATGTGAAATTGTTATATATCGTTCATAATACACTGGTGTGCAAAACTTAAGCAACAGGTGGGTTTATTGCCATAACTTCACGAACAATCATCTGAGAGACATGAAATTCTGAAATGAGGGAGAGTATTATGTACGTAAAGGATGACGAAATCCTCAGCGCTGAAAAAGGAATAAAACGCATACGGTATGGAATCAAACAAAAACAAGCTTTATTGAACGCATAGTATCGTGACTCATGATTGTCTATCCAACAGGAAGAACAACAAGCTGATGTTCCTTAATATGGTATATGCCCTCCCCTTACTACAATGGTTGCTTTGCACCGTCTCCGCATACTCAGAACCAGCTGGTGCAACATTTCTTGAGGTAGGAGTGCCCATTCCTCAATCAACATCTGTTTGAGTTGTTGGTTGTACTCCGGATGATGTGAGCGTGTGGCAATAAGTCTCCCAAAGGATCCCACACATGTTAGATGGGATTTAAATCTGGGGAGCACGCTGCCCAATCCATTCGAGTGATATCTTCACTTTCCAGCAGCTCCTCAACAGCAAGAGTGCGATGTGGCAGTGCATTGTCATCCATAAAGATGAAGTCTGGGCCAATGGCACCTCGGAAAAGATGCAGATGGGGAAGAAGTACCTCCTCACAATAGCGATCCCCGGTTACAGACCCTCTGTCGAAAATGGGAAGCTCAGTTCCGCCGTTCACCCACACAAGAACTCCAGGACCACCGTAACGATGTCTTTCCTTCATGTTACTGGGATAAAACCGGGTCCCGATCTCTCTCCAAATCAAAACGCGTTGAGAATCGCTTCTGGTACTGAAGCGACTCTCATTCGTAAAGAGGACATGAATCCATTGATCAGTTGTCTAGTTTTTGTGCTCTCTGGCGCACTGTAAACGGTGGCTTCAGTGGCCATCTTTCAACGGGAGGCAGCGTTCAGGACGGCGGACGAACAGACCCCTTTGTGAAGGCGTCTGGCCACAGTAAACCGCTACACTTGTCGACCTGTTGCTGTACAGTTTCTGAACAATGGCGCTTGCTGACTTCTGTTGATCTTTTTTCGCCTGCAGGATGATATATCGGTCATCCCCTGCAGTTGTCTTCCTCGGGTGGCCACAGCAACCTTTCTAACAGCTCTTCCTGTGTTTTGGAAAGCTTTCCATGCGCGCGAAACGACACTTTTGTTGATTCCGAACTCTGCAGCTACACTGGTGACAGTACGCCCCTCCTCCAGCTTTCCGATCATTCTTCCACGTGTGAAGTCATCCAGATGATTTCTTCTAGCCATATTTCACGAACTGACTCACTGGCACTTGCAGAGAATATGGTGAATTGCGTCTCTGCCCTTCATTTCATTCTACTGTTGAGCAGCGCGCGCCGACATCACGCGTTTTGCGTACGCTCACATCGCTTCTGACGTTTTGTTCCTGATATTTGCATACGCATGACGTTTCTACTGACTTACGTGTTCCCTCTACTGATCTCCAGACCTCCTTTTCTGCAATTTCATGGCTATCTGCTAAATTTTTACATTGTTGCTTAAGTTTTGCACACCAGTGTGTTAATTGGAATCGTTAGAGAAAATATTACAAATAATGATCAGTTACAATAATTCGCGTAAATTGCACTTCTAAAGTTTCTCACAAGTGTAACTTAATCGAACAGGCAAAAATCATACATTCAAACATATTTCAAAGTAACTTCATTTTTAACATCAATGAAATATCTGGATATTTAATAGGCATTTCAAAAATGCACTTTGACCTAAGTATGGCCTAAGTATGACCTAAGTGTTAAATTTATTGGATTGTTCTTACCCCTGCTCTTCAAGACTTGTATAGAATATTTTTTAACGATTTCTTTAGTTAAACGTACTTTAGTATCGTCCAACAAAAGTTTAAGTTTATTGGATTAAATTTTAATATTCAAAACAATTTGATTCGCTAATTAATAGCAAACATCTGAAAAAGGAAAAATTTTCGAGTTTTTCTTACATAAAAAAATATCTAACGGAAATGAAGTTTTCCAAGTACAAGAAGGCTCGCAATTGTATTTCTTTACACAAATTTTAAAAATAATATACATGCATCTCACTCATTAAGTCATCATAGAGTTTACCGAAACATTAGTTCTACAGGTTTGAAACTTCGAGCACATGTTTCTTTTATTTTGTTGAAGTCCACTAAAAAAAAATTCTGAACACGTAGACTGCTAAGGGGGTTGGGGAGGATCAATAGAAAAAAAAATCAATTTTTGAATTGGAACTACCGAATTTAAATTTTGTAGGTATGCTCTTTGTACTAGAGATCCACGAAGAACGAATTTTGAAGAAATCAGTCACAAGAATAGGGGCATTACGGGCCTACAAAAATAAACAACTCCATTTTATGCTTAATGAACCTACATACTTATACCTTGGCAAGCACGTTTCCTTATTAGCTTCAGAAATTCAAGCCCGATCATTTTTAAATCAAAAAGCGAAGACTATAAATGTGTTTTTGGATGTGATCGAAAGCTCAGATATCAAAAGATTAACCCGCGGTCACTCGCACCTGTTTTTGCTACTGTCGTTACTCGCGGGGTGTAGAGAACACCCCAAACTCTTAACATGTGTATTTAATTATGAAAATAAAATTAAGTCATTATGATACATATTTATAAAGTATAAGATGTTTTTTGTACTATACAAATAAAATTAATAAATTTATTTTATACAAATGAGACTAACATTAATTTAAACTAAACATACAAAATTTTCATTTTAAAACACATAATTATATATTTTTTCATAAACCAGTAAAACGTATAAACCAGTAATAAATATACTTTATAATTAATGAGATAATGATAGTAGAAAGTAGAAAAATAATATTTTAATCATTTTCCAAACTTTCAGAGCAGACTGTATACAAGTACTCAATTTCTCGCGGGAGTTCTCAGCCCCCCAGAAAACGTTTGAAGGTCATTACATTCTAATCGTTCGAAAAAGAATGATTGCATCAGGCCTGAAGGTTCAATGACCTAAAATGTGCAGCTACAGAAAAAATCGTGGTTCTGTGCATTCTTTTTAGAATCCTGGGAGGATTTTCTTGTTGCTGGGGTGTACAGAACACCCCGCGCGAGTGATCACGGTTTAAAACGAATGTGAGGACATATATTCCATGTATTATTCAGTGAAGCGGATTGTTAAAGTATACTGTATATGTGAAATTTTAGTTTTTTACTATGAACCTCAATTTTTATGTTTACGCCAGACACTTAGAACCTGTAAACAAAAACAAAAAAATAAATAAAATAAAAAAAAACTTTATACATAAAAAAATTACGAATGAACTTGTTTATTTAATTTCCATAATTCTTGTAAGAACACAGGTAATGAAACTCCAAACAACTAAAATTATTTGAATAAATGCGCATTCTATTATTTTTTTTTTTATATTTTTAAATTCAACTCATACAATAATGAAGAATACTGTGATTATAAAATTGAAACATTAGAAAATCACAATTATATGCACTACCAACTTTATTTTCTCTTGATCATTTACAGTTAGAGTCAAGATTCTATTTTCAAAAGTTCCCTTTTTTACTGCTAAGGAAGCTATTCATTTAAGATAATTTTTAAAACATGTCTTACTTGATGTTATTTATTATGAAGAGTAACTAAATCAAAAAAAAATTGTAAGTATTTGAATTAGCAATAAAATATCCATGTCTACATGCAAAATGTAATAAAAATATTAAAAATTGATTATATTTCATTTAAAAATGTTATTTTCCAAGGAACGTTCTACAGCATTTTACGAGAACACTTTAGAAAATATATCTAAGAAATATTTATTAAAAATTAGCTAATTTAAACAACATACTCTTATGCACTTTATTTTAATATAAATTGCATTGAGAGTAAAACTCTGTGATATTGAGATAAAAAATAGATTTTAGATTTTCTAAAGAAAAATTAATTTAACAACTTACTTAAAAACTTTGATTTTTTCACTTTCTTAGTAATAGATAATTCACAGGATATATAAAAATTATCAATTCTGTAAGATATTTAAAATTTGAATTTCTAGGTGATATGGAATAAATAACAATTTGTTTGTTTTAAAATTCTATAAATAATTTTTGCAACGTTTCTAATAAATGAAGAAACAACATTTATATAAAATTTAATAGAGTACTTTGTATTCAATATTATCAAAACAGACATACGCAATTAGAAATTAATTACTTAAATTTTCAATAATTTAAATGTTTGTTCCACTTTTAAAAATTCGTTTGATGAAAATTTTAGTAAGGCCATCAGTAAATTGCTGTATTTTTACTAAATTTAAAAATCAACCACTTAAATTTAAGTAATTTGAGAACTTAAAACTTATTTAAAGTATATATTTGTGTATTTGCAACCTAAGGGATATTTCTCAAAAACAAAATCAGTTTAATACTTAATTATACATGAGAGCACATAATCATACATTAAAGATTATATTTATTAATAAACATATCAGTGAAGCTTTTATCATTAAAATGAATTTGTTCTACCTTATTTGAATAATCTGTGTCAATTAATAATGCTGGATTAAAAACTATTCTGAAGTTTTATAAGAAATTATAGACTATAATACGATTCCAAATATTTCCGTATTGACTTATCACTAAAACATTTCAGCGACATTTATACATGATGACATTGAAGTAAATTTTTATATATTGTCAAATAAAAATATAAACCAAAATGCATCCTTTCTACTGAATAACTATTTTCAATGAATAAAATTAAACATATATTTTACTGTAATCTATAAGTTTCTCTATTGCCTTTAACTATAACATTTACGTATATATATATTATATTTATAAAGTAAACAAATGATCACAGATGCTTACACACATTTGAAATAAGAGTTATTGTGAAAAAGAAAATTCCCCGTATAACTAAAGTTGAATTTAATAAATATTCTAAAATTATTTAATACAGAACTCTAAGTTGCTTCCTAAGTCTCATGAAAAGCAAATCGTGAAGAGTTTATTGAATTATACGTATAAATATTTGTCTTGACTTCAGCAGCATGTTATTATCACATACAACTATTGAGATAAAGTGCAATGTTATGCTGACTTCTAATAGTTTATTTTTCTTCAATGCTTTTAATATGAACATCTAAAGATGTGAAAGAAAACATTAGCACAGTCTATTTATAATTGCAAATAAGTGTTTAAAGATATTCCTTTAAACGCGTTGCTGTATAACAGAATATAACAATTAGTACTTCATGTTTCACTGCTTATTAAATAGCAGTAATTTCACCAATAACATTATTTTATTTATTTTTGCATTCATAAATTTAATTAAAAATTTAATTAAAAGTGTTTATTCTACAAAGATGATTAAACATTATTTTTATTACCTATAAAACGTCCTTTTTAATTTTTTATTCTGTTTAAGAAAATACGAATGTATAATTTTAGTACTTGGAAAATCTATTGAAATATACACCAAACACATTTAATTATTAAGATAAATTCAACGTTATTATGTCTTAAACTAAACAACGTTTTCTTGATTTTTTTTTTTTTTTAAAAGTTGATTCTCAATTTTATTTAAGTTTCCAGATTTTTTTAGTCTTCTTAAAAAATATAAGCTTACACATTTAATATATACATGTATCCAATTATTTTTACATTATGTGTTTTCTTTGGTTTTATTTTTGTTCAGCGATGCATTTCTGTTCAAAAAGTATTTACGTATTCTTCATTTATTTAAATTGATGGAAAATAAAAGTTTTGTTTAGAGTTGAAACAATCCATTCTAATCCAGCATTTAGTTTCTTGTAAAATAAGTGACATTTGTCGCGAAATACTTTCATAAATTGGGAAGCAGAGAAAAATATTGTTGCCTGAAAAGTAAGCAATAAGACTTTCCTTACGCGAGGTTACTTCCGGTTGGAAAAACATAACTGAAACTCATTCAGCTGGCAAGTCTCTCAAGAGAAAATAAAAGAAGTTTAGAGAAACTCGATACGATTACTAGTGACATTCCTTTGACAAGCCAAGCGAATTTTTGTAATAAAGATTCGAAGGGAAATTTCTAAGTTCGAACTGAGTTTGTCTTTCACTAGTGATATCAAGAGCAAACTGAAGATTTATTGAAATACATCGAAAATGAAGACTTCCAACTTGAAAGGAGTAAATATTGCTGTATTAAACTTATTAAAATGAATTTAATTGGTGCTAAAATCAATTTAATTATATCTGAATCCTTCAGATTTATTATAGGTTTTATTTATTGTTTTACAGCTTTAGTAATATTCTCTCTGATAATATTCATAATTTTACTGGTAGAATAGAGTAAGAATGATTGTAGAGTTTTTTTATTTTTTATTTTTATAAAATGATAGAAGGTGCATATATTTATATATATATATATAGCTGTGTGTGTGTGCTAAACATTTGTGCTTTCTAAAGTCTTACTTTGTAAATTTTTCTTTCATTCGTAGCATAGAAAATTCTTGCTAGAATATCACTATAGATTTTGTAAGCAAAATGTATCATTATAAATTAAATATCATTTCTTTCAATATATGTACAATTATATATATATATATATATATATATATATATATATATTTGTTTTTTATCAGAAATTATGTTTGAGAATGTAAAATTGTTAAATATTTTGTGCACTTTTACAGGACGTTTCCGACTCAATTTTTACGTAAATTGACAATAATTATTCTCAGTTATATTTCTCAAATAGGTAACTTTTTTTTACGTTTATACAACTTTTAGACTTGAAGAAATTATTTTTTTTTTTTTTATTTTAGTAAAAACAAAATTTAATCTTACTTCATTCAGTCTATTTCCCGGTTGGATAAATGTTGTGATGTGTGCCTAATAAATTCAAAGGAAGAAAACTACTCAGATATTTAGATACTGATAACTTATACAAATAGAATATATTTGCTATATAATCATTGCAAAATATTAGAATTGCCACAAACAATCATCAATTCAACCCTTTTGTATTTGAATCATCCCGTGACAGAAAAACAGTTTACATCACTATGTGATTTTCAACCGGACATGTCTTTTGTTTAAGTAATTTCAAAGAAAAAAAAATACTAATAATATTTTCTACAATGAAACGTGAAACTTAATTTTATGAATGAAAATGGAAGAAGCTAGATACAATGTCATATTACTATAAATAAAAAGTTGTAATATAAGCTACTGATAAATTAGTTGTCGCGTATGCAAGCATATGTGTTTAGTTTACGATGTAAATGGTTTAATCGCAAAAAATGTCTTAATTTCTATACATGCGCATCATTTTTGCATACAAATAATGTACATGCAAAAGACTAATTTTATCTTTAAAGTAAATAAATAGATCCCTGTCAGAATCTCAAGTATATATCAGGATATCATTCAGTGATAATAAAGAAAGGCACGTCATTTTTACCAAAAGAAACTCCTAGTAGTATAAGAACATGTAAAAAAGGAAGATGTACGCTGAAGTGCCACTTAGTTAGGGATAGCAAAGAATATACACACTGTTCAGTGATGAGCATTATTTATGTGCAAGTTAGGACGCTGTGGTAACTGCGTAGATAGTACGTAATGTGATTAATTTGTAGTTGTTGGAATTGCCAGTATGGAAAAAATGCTTGATTTAGACTTCGATTGCGAACAAATCGTAGGTGCAACGTATGGGCCTTCAATTTCCGAAATCGTCAGTCAGCTAGGAATTTCAAGGTCGCCAGTGTGAAGCGTATACCAAGAATACATGGATGGTGGAGGGAAAAAACTAGAGATTGGGCAAACTGCAAAGGACAATTATCCTTGACAGTGCGTGGTAAAAGACGTCTCAGACGTATTGTACGTATCCAGCAAAGCCAAACATTAGATAAAATTAGCACCCAGATGAATGACAGGGCCGTCATACAATCAGTAAACGGAATGTGCAACGCTCGCTTCACCGCATGGATTTAGAGAGCCGTCGACCAAAGAGATTAACATTGTTCAATGCTCGCCATCGAGCTGCACGTCTTGCCTTAGCAAGATAGACCAGAGACTGTATTGCAGAGAACTGGAAACGAGTAGCAGGGAGTGATGAATCTCGCTTCCAACTACCTAACGCCGACGGGATGCTGCAAATACGGCAACAGGCTCATGAAGTCATGGATCCTGCATGGCAGGTTGTTACTGTACAAGGACATGGTGGCTTAACTATGGTCTAGAGTGTTTCTTCTTGGCACTTTTTGAGATCTTTGGTGCGTGCACCAACCTCTTCTCAATGCAATTCGGTACTTAGAGTTGCTGGATGTTCACCTCCATTCGTTTATGCTTTTCTGTTATCCGTACGGTAATGGAGTTTTCCAGCAAGACAACTGTACATCTGACAAGTCGCAGTTGGCTACTGGCTGGTTGGATGAGCGTTCATCTGACTTTTCTCCCATAAACTGGCTGCCTAGAAGCCCAGACTTAAATTCTTTTGAGCATCTTTGGGATGTTTTGAAAGAAGCCATGAAAGGTCATCATACATTACCAACGAACCGTACTGAATTATGGAGAGTTTTAGACAATATTGGGCAAGTAATCCTCGTGGAATGTTTCCAAAAACTTGTTGATTCTATGCCTCGTCTTGTGGTAGCCGTTATCAAGGTCAGAGGAGGCCCAACTTGTTACTAGGTAAGTGTCCCTAATTCAGTGGCACTTCAGTGTATATAAAACACTGCAGAAAAATTGTTTAAAAAAAGTAAAGAATAGGCATTCATACTTCTTTTTTCTTTTTTTATTTGAGTGTAAATATGCGCAGTGCATTATGTTTACTTTAAAAAAAATGTCAACAATAGAAATAAACCCCACAATAAATTTCTAATTAGAAAAATTCGGTTAATTTCGAAGCTTTTAAATCTTTAATATTTCTTATGAAAACAATATATTGGGTGAAAGGCAAGTGTACTAAAGAATATATATGGACAAAAAGATGGTTTGAAAAGTAATAAAGTTTATTGCCTCTATTAAATAAACCCAGAAGAAACTATAATAACAATGTATGAAAAATTTATGACTCACAATAAATAAAAGAAAATTGGATATAATAAATTTATATAGAAAAAAGATAACTTCACTCGTCGGGGGCAGAAATAAAAAAGACTTACGTAGGTAAACAATTTCATAACGAAATTCAAAAAGAACGTTGGGGTCAGGAAAACCTTTTCCCAAACCTACTTTATTTGTACATGAGCACAAAATATATTATTAAATATACTATTTTCTACAAAATTTTCAGATTTTTTGTGAAGGATATGGATAAAAATAGTTTTAAAGTATGAAATTGTAATAGTAAAATAAGAGTTTTAAAAAATATAAAAATTAAAAACAAGAACTAAAATTAAAATTGTATATTACAATTTTTGTGTGTCGATCTTGTCATCATTGTTCTCTCGAGAAACTTCCACTACTTTATTAGTAATAACGTTTCACTAGAATACAAACAACAACAAAAATATAACCATAGTGATCCCAATTGAAAACTGTAAAACGATTACACATCTGACAGATATTTCGTAAGACTTATTGATGTTTAAATAATGGTTTCTTCATGGAGAATTTTCAAAGGACTTTTTTTTAAATGATAGAATGTTTCACAAAATAAGATTTCGTTTAAATGGCTGATTCCTAAACATTTTCTAAAACATAATTTTATCATTATTAAATTATTTTACTAATAATACTTTATTATTAGCTCCTTAACTCACACTATTAACCCTTGATATGCAATGTTTTCTTTAGGAATACTTAAGAAAGTCTATAATTTTCTGGGTGAGGACGGTCCATGAGTATCCCAAAATGTTGTTCTAGCGTATAGAAATTGTATTTCTAAACATTAAGAAATTAGGGAAACCGGTATATATTTTTTTTCTATTCCTACTATTATCTCGCCCTGTCTATATATTTATTTATTTATATATTTGTATATTTATTTATTTATCTTGGTGCAATGTTCAATCATTAATAAAACACATTTTAAAGCTCTGAGTTGAGATTGAGCTGATTTGAGCTTTATATACAGGATCATTTTGGATGACAGTTCAGTAATTTAATTATATTTAATAAAATTAATTGATTAAAACTAATTATTTGAAGAATTACAAATACAGCCACGATGGCGACTTAGCGACCATTTTAGTGACTTGTGTCAAAACTTGAAAAGGTTTTTTTCTCACTTGTTAAAGCATTCAGTTGGACTGAAATTAAAAGGACAATACGATACTTTAATGATAATTAATAAAACTAA
>BMAV01020368.1:38392-74444 GCA_019973955.1 Trichonephila inaurata madagascariensis | reverse complement strand
TTTAAACAAGTTTTAGGGATAGCCAACCTTCACCTGTAATTTGCCTAAGCCACTGAGTCAAAGGGAAAGGAAAGAATAATATTGAAAGAAATTTAAACATTACACACAAATAAAATCCCTAAACTAATAAAATCTAACTATAAAAAATTATAGCCAATACTAGTATTCACAGTATAGTTTTAAATTCGATGCAAAAGGTAAATAGTAATATATATATATATATATATATATATATATATATATATATATATATATTTGTGTGTGTGTGTGTGTATATATATATATGTATGTATACTTCTTATACTTTTGTTAAGTGCTACATTTCAGCCATTCACATGATTTAAATCTGCATTAGGGTCCAGAATCTGGCTATAATTTATTTATTGCACTCAGATTTAGCGCGGACTCTGCATTTTTAAGTTCAATTTTTAGGTAAGTTACCTCTATCTTGTAATGGATTTAGATATTTCTATCCATTACTTTCAAAGGTTTTTGCTCAGTTTTATTTACATAAAGGGGGAAGGATGGCTAGCCAAAAAAACATGTTCTACCCACTTTTATATAAATTATTTTATATATTAGCTGTGTCCTAAGTCAGCATTGCTTATAATACTGCAATGTCCATTTTATAATTTTTAATCTGGGTTGCTCATATGTCCTTCATTGTGTGATTCTCCTACTGCCTATGTATTTTTCGAATGTGATTGTTGGAGATGTTATATCTTGTTTGTAGAGAATAAGACTATATATATATATATATATATATATATATATAGTTTAAAAATCCACTTAAAATAGTGAAAAACTTACTAGATAATTTAATATATTCTTCTTTTTTAGTAATGTTACTTTTATGAAAGCTTTATTAATTAAGGAGGATAAATTATAAGAAATAGTTCTTTCAAAGAAAGGAGATTTTATTTGATGTATGTTTTTTTAAAAAAATAAAACAAACAAATGAGTTTCGTCATCGAATGTTTCAATATATATTTTGGAAGCTGTATACACAACAATTAACCGAATTTTCCACTGTAATTTCATGCAGTAAATTAAAAAACAATAATTTTTATTGTTGATTATAAAAAATTATTTTTAAAATGCTATACTTATTTTCCTCACTAAATACTTTTCTCATATTTGTTCAATTAAGAAATACTTCCTTAACTGAAAATACAAACTAATTCTGAAATATTTGAAATTCACTGTTATTTTAATCTGATTAAGCGTTCTTTTCGTCTCAACCAAGAAGGGTGTTTTTTCATTATCTTCATACAAAAGGTTGTAAAATACTTCTTTTTAGTGGAATTTAAAATTAAGAAGTTAAACAAACATATATGAATATTTATTCAAGAAAAAGTTTTTATGTTTTCACACTTTATTTTTTCTGATGTGCAGTACTAACCATAAAAATTTCTAAATATCCATTACAAAATATTTCATAAAATAACAATTTTTCAATGCGTGAGATATTATATGTGCATAATATTTGTTTTAGGCAGCGTGTATATCTTTTTTAAAAAAATAAACAAACAAATGTATAAAAGAAAATAAATATCACTAGTTTATCCCTAGTTATCTTGTAGTACTTTATGACTTAATTTCTAATAAATGGAAATATTTTAGTTTAAGCTGTAAAAATATTTTGAATATTAAAAATGCGCATTGCACTAATGTATTTTTTATAATTCCACAGTGTCAGTAACAAAATACAAATTTTTAATATGTATATATAATTTTTTTATATATGAAACTACCTAGCATATTTTCCCTTTCTTCACTTAAGAACCTACATGCCTTTAATATTCGACTATAAAATATGAAAATCTAACACAAGTAACAATCTTCGACGTATAATGAGAAAAAAAGAAAACAATTACCACGATACAAGTAAAAATCATTTAGTCGTCTTTTTACAGCTTGTGAATCAATTTAAAAATTTGTCAACTGCAAAAACTCGCATTATTGATAAGATATAAAGAATAGTTATTTTTATTTGCTGCACAGCACACCTTACAAAAAGTTATTGTTCTAATTCTAAACATAATATAAAATAAATATTTAAAGGATCATTTTCTTTAAATAAGCAGCATTTGCTTAAATTTCATTATTTTTTTTTCTTCTGGAGCAAGTAACTTAAGTAACGCTTAAATTTAAATATTTACATATGAATGAAAGTTTCATCCATGATGTTGGCAAAATAGTGAATCTCGGCAGTGAGAAGTTGACTTCTTAAAGTGTGAAACCACGTATTTTAAAATTCTAATTTATACATAATACCTAGGTATATAATAAGATAGTAGAGGTATACGTTAGTAAAGTATTAAGTAAATTAAAATAAACATCCCATAAATGATTATTTAAACTAAAATATTACATACCAAGATATAGCTTTTAAAAATTTGCCAAAGATATTAAATATATATTTATTTATTAGTATTTTATTAGGGACAATTTTTAATTATTTTCTTACCAACATCACATTGAAGATAAGATTCTAAAGTTACCTAAATAACATTTTTAATCAGGAAACTCTAATAATATTAGTAATGCTATTCGTAATTTCTCTATAGACATAAATGTAGTTTTCAAAATTAAAATGATTAATTTACTAAAATGTACAAAACATACGCTATTTGTAATTATCAAATAATTTGTAATTTCTTTCGACCATGTTGTAATTCAAATATTTCAATTAAACTCCCAACTGAATATACTTTTTTAAACAAGGATAATCTTAGAATAGTTTTTTTAAGTAACATTTGATTGCCTTTTGATTTGAATATAATAATCAATAGTGATACGAAAATTAACCGCTTATGTAAGACAAAGAAGTATATTAAAAATAAGCTGCATCATATTATACAATTCAAAAACAATATTTGTAGTAAAATATATTCTTATCTTTTAAGGTATCCGACTACGTACGGAACCATGATTTTAAAAAAGCGCAGACATAGATAATTTTCATGATATTTAATGTCACTTAGATTAGAATACATGTATAAAATTGTTTTAAGGACATTATGACAAAAACATTTATTTAAATACAATATTTTGGCAAAAAATTAACTTAGAATAATCTTTTTTCCAAATGTTCTCATTTTGTGAAAAATACATCTATTATAATATTTTGCCTGTATATAGCTCAGACCTCTGTACAGAGGCTCAACATGAATCTTTGAAAAATTCACATTATTTTCAGAGTTACCACTAATTGAAATATATATAATTGTCGGTGTTTTGTCCTTAAAATTGCTCCTTTCTGTGTTGTCGTAAAATATGGATAAACCCACTTCTAAGTTATATATTTGAAAATTCTAGTGGAGCCTCTAAGAGAGGTATGAGCTTTATACAAGCAAAACATTATTATAATAGAAGCATTTTTCACAAAAGGAGAATATTTGGAAAAAAAGCTTATTCTAAGTTAATTTTTTGCTAAAACATTGTATTTAAATAACTTTTTTTTTGTCATAATGTCCTTAAAACAATTTTATACATGTATTCTAATCTAAGTGACTCTAAATATCATGACATTTACCCATTTATGCGCTTTTGCAAAATCAGGGTTCCGAACGTAGTCGGATACCTTAATGAATTTTTTGAACAGGTTGCAAATGTAAAATGGTAGAGATATATATAAAAGTGTGTATTACGTTAGATATTTAGGTCGTGCTATATATAGTAATCATCGTATTATAGGTGTAGAAATGTTAAAATCCGTGAAATATATTTTGGAGTATTATATATTTACATTAATTATGTTTTAAATCCTAACTGTTGACGGAGCTTGGAAAGCGGGGAAATGTGTTTTCAAACATTAGAATGAGAAATGAGAGAATGAAGACATTTGGCCTATATATTACAAGTTTCCAGTGAATATGTAATCACTATTATTTTAATTAAGGTGGTACTGTAATAAAATTCTACGAGTGTCTAAGAACAGTTGTAGAGTGCATTACTTCAGAAAAAAAATGCCATCTTGTTTAAATTGAATAAAATAAGTGCATGTCGAATATTCGAGAAGTGAGGATTCAACAATTCAGAAATGATAAAATACTAACATATATTCTGTAGCAATGAGGAATACCGTATTTTCTGAAACAATGAAATAGTAACATATATTCTGATGCCAAAAACTTTAAACATATATTTTGAAATAATAAGTTAGTAGCAAACAAAATGAAATAAAATATCAGCATGTATTCTAAAGAAATAAGATAGTCACATATATTCAAAACAATATTAAATATCATGAAGTGATGGAAGTATAGTTCAAAAATATTTGAACCTATTGCCAGAGTAGAATGCTGTTCTTTATATGCTGAAGCTTATTACTTAAGACAAACAAATTGGTACATTTTTTAGTTTATATGCATAAAGAAATTATTAATTACGGCCTACGCAAATGAAGTAACTTATTATGAAGTTACTTTAATGTTTTTCTTTTTAGTTTATATGCATTTGTTATAAAAGAGAACATTAACGTTTTTAAAAAAGTACCGAAGTAAAATGAATTCGTTTGATAATATGTACATTTTATTTATAATAAACCAATTTAGTTCATGTAAATGCTCAAGTTGCTGCTAAAATTACAAAACCTCCTTAGAGTTCAATTTCTCCCTTTTTTACTTGCATACATTTTTGTGTATATACCCGTTACGTCTTGTGTTAATATACGTTTATTGCATATTGACACATTTGTTGTATAATAACATTATGCTTGTTTGTGTGTTAATATACATTGTATTTATATACATTTTGTGTAAATATCCTTAAAACCATAGTATAAAGTCTGAAAACTTTGACCTCAAGATATTTTCCAAAATTTCCCATAGTTCCTTTTCATCAATCCTGGCATTCTTTGCCTATCTGTCAATATTTTCTGAAAAAAGACGAAACCATTCTTTAAAGGCTTATCTATTTTGAGAAAAAAGACCCCGTTTTGAGAAAAGCACAAAAATAAGATTGTGAAATGCACAGTAGTTCAGAAAATAGTTTTGATTTTTGAATAGAATGGACCATTGTCCTTTATATATTTTGTAAGAAGTAATGTACTTAAGTAATCTTATCTACGGATAGTATTCTTGATTTTTTTTTTTTTTTTACTTTGATAAATTAATAATTTCCATATCTAGTTTCCACTTTTTATTAGTGGGAAAACACAGTTGTCGTATAAGTACAAAGCTTATTGATAGTAAATATTCATAAGAATTAGTATCTATAAATATATATATAATGTTTTTTGTAAGATACCTCTTCAATACTCATTTCAGTAAATAATAATTTCATCTATTTAAAAAAAATAGCCTATTATAACTGTTTTATTTTAAAATAAATAATAGTAGTAGTGTGAAATAGAAAAAACACTTTCTTTTTCAAATATTTGTATGAATTTATTATTTTGAACTGCCAAAAAATGTTTTTCACTTTATCATTAAATCAAATCAAATAATCAGTGTGTGAATTAGTTAGAAGCAATTAAATAAAGAAAATCCAATATCAGTTTATTCACAAATACTTTGAAAGCTATGCATTTTGTGAAATAACTAAAAAAGTGCATTCTGTTAAGTTACACAAACAGTAAAATATTTCCAAGTAACTAAATTGAATCTAACACAATCCAAATATATTGTACATTATATAAACTCCTATAAGTAGAATAAACAACAACAACAACAAAAAAAAAAACAGAAGGTGCAAATTTATTTGAATATATTTTAAAATTTTAATAAAATCATAAATAATAAATAATATTTAAAAAAAGAAAAAATAAAAGAAATAATTTTTCTGAATATATACATATTTTTTTAGTTAAAACAAAATTTGATTGCTTTGGGGAATCATTTAAAATAATAAAATCGTAGAGAGAGAGAGTTTAACCTTAAAAAACATACTTGAGTATTAGCTCAATATTATTTGGTACCTCTTCAGACTTTCAGGATCCAATGATTTCAGAAGTTCATAATTGAATCACAGATACGTAATTTAATTAAAAACTTAAGAAACTTTGAATAGTAACGATTATCTGTAACGGGTTTCATTCGGGTATTCTATTAATCATATTCGGGAAAAAATTCTTTAACTGTGATTTTTGTTTAAAAACAGCTTTCCGTAGAGGTGACTTGACTTTATGTAAATGTTACTACTATTAAAGTGCCAGGCGTTGAGTATGCGAGTAAATGGTTAGACATGGATCATTAAGCTGGATTCTAAGTGTTAACTAGCAGCGATTGGTGATGTCTCATCTTAAGATTAATATTCGATGGAAAAACCACCAGGAAGTGTTTAAATATCCAAACTTGAAAGTGATCATACTAGCGGGCTTCAACAAGGATCAGGCAAGCAGTTGCCATTCCAGATAAGTAACTTCCTTAATTTAGTTATCTGATTACGGATTAGGATTTCATATTGATAGAGTTTAGTTATAAAAATGTATTTCATGAAGTACTAAAGGTTAAATAAAATTAGTTATTTTTATAATTATGTCTGCTTCTTCGTAGAACCATCTTACGAAATATTGATATGTTATCATAAATAAAAAAAATACTAATGATTTAAGGAAATATTTTATTTTCTGCAAAATAGTGCATACATTGTATTTATTGAAAAAAAGAAAAGGAAAAGGACTATAAGGAGACATATAGTTGTGCATACTATGCCATATTTTGTCGTGGCGAGTGGTAGATTTTATACATGGCGAACCAAAGGTAGGGCGTGGCCGGTGGTGTGATTTTCCTGTGTCACGTGGCGAGTGGTCAAGTACTGTATTATCGAAGAGGCACTCATGCAAATCAATAATCCAGTTTATTCACATCTTGAAACACATAAAGATCAAGTGGGGACGGCATTACACATAACAAGAAGCAAACATCATGGCACAAACACAGACAAAGACAAACACAGAACGCGCGGCAACCGGCTGGTTACATGATTGCAGAGAGGTGAGAGCAGAAGAGAAGAGAATGCGCGATTTCCAGATCTCCGTATGTATAGGCAACGGGACGTCAAGTGATTTTAAGAGGTGGATGGAGATAGTTCCTTAAGTTCCCGGTAGGCGGGTAACCAATTAGAATAATTACATGGTTGTCCTGAAGGACTGGACGTTAATAATTCAAGAGCTATTACAGATTATTGGAATTATACACACATATATATATATATATATATTCAAACAGAAACAATCAAAATACGCAATTTTTAATTTTATTTTGGAGAAATATAAAAAAATTGCATTTAAATTTCAGAAATCATTTTGTATATATATATATATATATATATCTATATTGCAGCATCCATATATATTGCATACTGCAGCATCCATTTTATAATTTTTAGTTTCGATTACTCATATGTCCTTCATTGAGTGATTTTCCTACTGTCTATATGTTTTTCGAATGTTATTGTTTGGATGTTATCTCTTGTTTGTAGAGAATTAGCCTATATATATATATATATATTACTTTTAATTTTAAAATTAAACTTTTATAACCCGGACATGTATTAAGATATTACCTCCAATTGCATTAAACTACACAGAACGCAACTGAATTTTAACTACTTAAAAATTAACTTGCCATTTTGATTGTATTTGCTAAGCATACGTACAGTTTGCTTTAGTGTGATTTGAAAAACTAAAGCGTTATATGCTCTAAGCATAGCTTAAAAAGAATTAAAAAAAAAAAAAAACAACAACAACGAAACACTAATATTTACATTTCTTTAACAACATAAATCAAAACACTCAATACGCTTTAATGAATAGAAAAAAAAAATCAACGTTTTTTAATAATAAAGTGAGAAAATAAATAATAAACACGAGGAAAACTGTGAGTAAATAATAAAAAAACAGTTAAATAGTACAATTCTTTTAAATAACATTTTTAATATTATATAAACGTGTGATACAGAATTCTATTATTCACAAATTTTGCTCGCAATTTTCGTTTCCTTTCTTTTATTGTATTTATATTGATTCCCACACACATACTTACTTATTGTCTAAAGTGAATCAACAGTGGATGTGGACAATAGTTCATTCCTTTAATTTGAAAAATTTTCACGAAATCCGAAGTCCTCACATTTTTAGAAAGTTGCTTTATTGCTTAAAAAGCGAAATAATTCAAATTTCTCGAGTTCTTCTGAAACAATACACTATTTTTTTATTTATATTTTTATTTAAATTTCTACTTTATTGAATCCAGACAATAAATGTATTTAAATAGGAGCTATTCAGAGTCTGATAATGTCAAATATTAGATCATTGGTTTTTTCCCTTTACAAGATTATACACTCAAAATTAATGGAAAGCGTTAACAACTGGGTGACTAGTATATTAATATAGTGTGGTTTCTGGATGATTTTTTCTAGAGTCCTTCAAATTTGATTGATTATTTTTTAAAGTCACAATCTAAAACAACTTTTTTTACTCATTCTTTGAATATAAAATAAGTTCATAGCATTATCTCTAAAGTATAATAGTGAAATATTTACTTCATTTTAAATCTTACGTTAAGGTAGTTCTTGTGATTTATCCAGATGATTCGAAGTATGTTCGGACTTGTATTTGACAAAGTTGCTAAATTCCGAAAAATTGTTCGTTGTATAGAAAACTCATTAAATAGAGATTATTCTTTCAATACACTTTATAAACACCAAAAAACAAATTTTAAATGTATAAACATTATGTATTATTAAAAAACGAAATTATTGACGCCATTTTTTGTAAATTAATAGGTATTCCTTTTATATGACTTAACCATCAAGACATTATCGGTAAGGATGGCAAGGGAAAAAAATATTCTGCAGGAATACACAGTACTTGGTACTTTAAAAAAATTCTTTCATGCTAAAATTAATGCATTATAGTAACATTTTCTCTCTCTCTCTCTCTCTCTAATTTTAAGTCTGCAGGTGAATTTAAACGTATTGATAGGAGGCTGCCCCCCGTCCTTTTGTAATTTCTAAATTCTCCCCTTTTAACAGGATGTTGTTAAAATTCTTCAGACTGGGGTTCAGCCCGTTCCCCGGAGGTCATTATACTCAAAAATTTATTTAAAATTGTAACTTTATACTCTAAGGTTCAGCCAATCGGAAGCGCTAACAATGAGTGCAGTGCAAGGTTATTTGATGTGAACAGGCCGGTTTTTAAAAGCGGTGCACGGCAAATTTCGACTGACCCCTTTTTTCTTTTAAGATGTTATTTTAAGAAGAATCCACGCGACCCTGGGACCCCAGCTTCCTCCCATTCCACCTCGCCCAAATTCAGATATGTGCAATTTGTTATTTCTAAATTATTTTCATTGTATTATTATAAAGTTTTTAATTCGTAAATAATAAACTAAAATATTTAATTTACGAAATGGAGATTGATTAATTTTTGAGAGGATTTATTGATTCTAATTAGATAAGATTAACTCATTTCTTGATGCGAAATTGAAGTTTAATAAGTGAACTAGGGTACCATGAGAGTTAACTTATAAAAGCGTCGCATCAGTATGCTATATTATAACCAGTAATTTAAACCATATGATTTAAGAAAGCTTTCTTAAATTTAATTACTGATGAAATCAGTTAATACGTTTGAGTGTGTTGTTTGAAACAAATGAAATGCTCCGAATTATAGTGATTTACCTGGGTGAGTTAGACACATGTTACAACCATTACAAGGTAATTGACTATTTTAAAATGTGTTAAAAGTGAGAAAATAATTTGAAATGTTTGTAATATTTAAAAAACATAAAATGAAAAAAAAAACGTTCTTAAATAGAAAATACATTCCACTATTTAGTGGTTATATAACGAAGATAATCATAAAATGACCGTGGCCCCAGGAAAAATCTCGTAAAACAGAGAAAATTGCAAAATAGAGGTTCGTAAAATGAAGGTTAGAATGTATATTAAAGCTTTCTTCAGATAAATGTGCTCAAACTTAGATGGAAAAATAAAAAAAAAATCTGAAGGTGTTATTGAATTATATTATTAACACTTTGTCATTAAAATTACAAGGTAGACTAATAAGTATTAGTATGCCTCTATTGTTTTTTCAATACAAAATTGTACTTTTTAATGTGGGAAGTATATTACCATCTCCTAGGTGTATGTTTTAATTCCTCCAGATTAGGATGATTTATTCGGCATAGTGTTTTGTTTCAAATGACATATTTTCTCAATGGAAATCAATACCTAATCTGACATTTTCTAAATGGTAATATAATTTTTGCTTAAGAAACTATTTTAGCTTTCCTTTTTAGATATTTCATTTAAAAAAACACGTGTGTCTGAAAGGACCCTTTGATGAAGCTTTCATTTATTCTAAAAGCGAATAACAAGAACAACTATGTAAAGATGCTTAGTTTCATGATTAGAGACCCTATGTGAGACCCTTCCCATCTCTGCTTTATCAATTTCGTTTCTGAAAGTTTTTTCAAATTTTTTAAAGGGAATTAAAATATAAATCTACATATATCCGGTCAGCAACTTCTCACCACTGTGTCTCAAAACTCGAAATCGACCATCATGATGTTGCAGGCAGAGGCAGGATTCGTCAGTAGCCACAATGTTGTTCCCTTCTGTTATCCATGCCCACCACCCAGGACATCATTGGCTTCGCAAACGCTTGTCGTTTCCAATCAAAGGTAAGCGAAGCAATGGACGCCTTGCGGTCATTCTACTCTGCTGAAAACGGCGCCCAATGGTACGAGCGAACATCAAATGATGTGCAAAGAACTGAATCTGTTGTGCTATGTTTTGTGATGTGGCTGCGTGATCCATCACTGATATGCGCACAATCTGCCTGCTGCAATGGTCCAACGAGGTGGGTGCCACAAGTCCCGTCGGTGCATCATTTCCTCTTGCATCCAGCGATGGCAGTTTAACATCATAGTTGCTTGGATTCGGCCCATCCCATGACCAATTTCTTCAAAGGGTAATCCGCAATCCTTATAGGTAACTATTCTTCCTCGGTGGAATTCAGAAACTTGGTCAAAAAACGTTTGATGTCTTCCACGAGGCATAGATAAACAGTTTTCGCAACAACAACAATAGCAACAAACACGCATGAAAAAAAAAATTCAAATTGTATTTCAAATTGCCGATCTTTTCTCCAGTTTTATAGTGCTTGGGTCACCCGTGATGTGCATCCGCACTATTATGCTAATGATTTGCATATTTCATTGCCACCGATACACACTATTGTATTTCATATGTGGTCTGCATTCTTCCTTCAAGAAATTGCATTTTGTGTTGCCAGCAGTGTGTAATGTATATAAATGTCATTAAATCTCTGTATAAAAAAATACATAATTGGTTTTATTAATAGTCACCTTTATAAAGAATTCGTGAATATTACTATGTTTATAAAATCAAAGGTGGTTGTATTCCAGTTCATAGAAATAATAACTCTGAAATAATAACTATTTGGAAATTGTTAACATTGTTATTCTAAATATATATATAGTTTAATTTTAGTTTAACTGAATAATATAAATTTATCGTTATTTTAGTTAATAAAAATATATAATTATTTATTCTACTACTAATCGACCTTGGTTTTTTTCAAGTTCTATTTAATATTTAAGTCATTACTTGTGGAAATAAATAGTTTATTTATCTTTAAATTGAACATTGTGGAAACATTTTCGAAATTTTTAAAATATACATTTTTTATTAATGAGAGATTCAGAACTTTTATCTATTATATTCTACAGAATTTCATTCAATTTTATAAACAATATAAGATACGGTTTGAACAGCCATAATGCTCATTAAACAACATATTTTCTTAAAACAATCATTTATATGCAATATTTATAGATACTATTGTATTTATCATTTGTATTTCAAATCGAGTGCATAAAAAAGCTGAAAGATCTGATGACACATTATTGCATTAAGCATTCCTTACATCTTCCAATTACATTGATTGTTATCATTATATTAAGATTAATGTGTAAATATGGATTAGAGCCTTGGAAATTTTATGTAAGATTATGTAAGATTTAGAAGCTTATGTAAGATGTTTTCGATTATGATCAGAATATACTGTATTTATATAAGATTGAGTGCTAAAACACCACACTTACATTGCAAATATGATGTATAATAAATTTATACAGTAATATATTTGCTCCTATTCTTACAAGTGATATATGTTTCCATTAAAAATATTTACATTAAAGTGAACAACAACTGGAACATTTTAGGATTGACTTTTATAATTTATAAATGTTGAATTACACAAATGAATGATTTCTGTTAAGTAAAAGGTAAAATTTAATATTTTGTTTTGAATATATTTTAATAGTCATTCATATGTTTATAAATATATTTTGGCCTTTTTATATTTTGACATAAATATATTGTTTACACTGCATTGTACTACGTAAGAAAACATAATAATAAACAGAAATTTTTTGTAATGCCCAAAATTATACTTGCTAGCAAATGTATTTCGTAATAGATACTAAGCATATCATTGTATATCGTGTTGTCTTGCAATAAGTGTTTAAAAAGGACTAGCATATATAAAAATAAATATATATACCAATAAAATTAAATAAAATTTGTATTGTATAATTGTATCTTTAAAATGATATGTAATGTAACAATTATAATCAATGATAAAAATCTAAATATTTAAGTCCAATAATGCTTCTATTCGAAAGTTACAAAAATACTGATTAAATGTGAACTTATTGCTATGATGAGGTTTTAATATACAAAACATTTATAAATGTTATTATTTAACGTAATAAATCCTGACAAAGAGCTCAAATAACTTAATTAATCATATAGTTTCACTTCCATATAGTGTCTTTGATTCATTAGATTATTTGGAGCAAACAAAACCAGTTAATCTTATAATGCTCAGAAAAATTTTCTGCTGTGTAGCTTATGTAAATGAAGCACATTAGAAGATAAAAATTAAAATCTAATTATAGTACCATATAATAAGTTGCTATGAATTAAATAATGAAATTTATATTTACTGATTAATGAAGACTAATACATTATTTACTGTTTAACTTGTATTGCACTACATAAGAATACATAATAATAAAGAGAAATTGTAATGCATAAAATTAAATTTGCTTACAAATGTATTTTGTTATGGATACTAAGGAAAACGTTATATACACATACACACACACACACACACATATATATATATATATAGATCGTGCTATCTTATAATAAGTGATTAAAAAGGTCTAACATAAATTAAAACTTTTAAATGTTTACATTTTTTTTCCTTCAAGGTCTATGAGAAAAAATTGAGCTGAATTCTTCGCTTAAGATTGAGTTAATATTCTCAGTATATAACATTTGATATTTTTCTTCTGGACTTTTTTTTTGTTTGATGAAGCAATATCATATTTTTATACATTCATTTCTACAAAACAATGGAATTTTAATTGGAATGTAATTTAATAAACTTAATGGAAATTTTAATAAGGAGGGAATACAAAACTATAAAAAGGTATAGCTATTTCAAAACAATACTTTTACAATATTTTTTATCCACATTATTACAATGTACCATATTTTTTTTTCAGTTTTAGAAGAAAATAAACTTTGCATATGCCATTCTGAATTGTTACATTATTTTCAACCCGTAATATACCAAATTAGCAAAATGATGTTTTTTTCTTCAATACCGCATACAAAATTGTTTTTCTAAGATATGCAAGTTTTCTATTTGACTTCCTTTTCATCTTTACTATTTCAACATTCAAGTGTAAAGTAAGAGGAGGAGCAATCTTCTATCTGAAGTCAAAAAGCTATCCTTAGGGACACAAATATCACTGATGCAGGAAAGTCGAAACCGTGTCAAAGAACCGACATTTCCGTCTTCCGCTTGTCAACCGCAACAAAAAGCATTTGTCAACTGTACCTTGTGCACTATTGAACTGGAAGATGGAAAAAGGGAATTTCCGTAATGTGATTACTAAACAAGTTGTTGTCGTCTTTATTTTGCTTTGAGATCATGCATCCTAAATCTAATCTAGATAAAACTTTCAGCTTATTTGCTTTTGGGATTTAGTAAGAGATCTCAAGTGAATGAAATTATTAAAGGGAGAAAATGTTAATAGCTTTGAACTGGCTTAAATGAACGAAAACTTAATCATTAATTTATAAATGCAAATTATACTTGAATTCTCTAAATTTGTAAAATGAGTTTTAATGAAACTTAGAGAAGAAAATTATATATATATATATATATTTAACAAGAGTATTTAAATTATTGTATGATAAACTTACTGATGATTCATAAAAGAAAAAACAACATATTTAATTTTATAGAACAAGGAATTCAATATGTATTCTGGGTCAACAATAATTTTAAAGGAATTACATTTGAATCATGTATAATTGAGAATTTCGCGTTTAATGTGTGAATTAGGCTAAAGGAAATTTAATTATTTATATTTTTAATTTAAATAAAATTTCCTTCTGTATCATAAATGTGTATTTGTATGCAGTAAATCGTTTGTTTTGTAGAAAAGAATAAGACTTAGAAATATATAAGTTATAATTTTTGAAATTTAATGCATGACGTCTTGAGACAAGTCGAATTTGTTGTTAGTGTTGCAAAAGGAGGGTTCAATACAGTTTGTAAAAACAAGACTTTTAATCATTATTTCAACATAATTAACGTTTAAACCAATCTCAAAAGTAAATATACAATAGAAAAAAAATCTTATTTATCCATATCCAAAATAATAAATGCACACATAATTTAATTAGACAACGTTGAGCCATGGCCACGCACACAGATTCTCCCTCCAAGAGTAATCAAGTCATCTGATACTCTAAAGAAAACCTTGTATCTAATTTTAAGAGCTTCTAATTAGCAGATATTTATCCAAATCATACCTAATACATCAATTCACTGTGACACTAAAAAATAACAATACCCTCATTTTTTTTAATACTTGAGACCTGTTTAAGGCGAAGGGGTATCACCTTTACAATTTTTTCGTTTTTATTAATTTTTTTTTAAATTCGGTGTTAAATGTATTTAATAAGGGTCATTATTAAGTAATAATTCCATATAAAAATTTCAAATATTTTGCAAAATATTTGTGAAATTTATATTTCTTTAAAATTTTTTTTTAAACATTTTTTAAGTCCCTAATTTTTTTTTTAATATGTATATTTTCTTTCAATTTTTTTCCAAGTACTTTATAATGTACTTTATAAAACTGTGCGTGAGGTTTTTCATGCGAGTGCTCATTAATTTTACATTAATTTTTTCGTTGTTTAACACACACAAATTCTCAAAAAAGCAATAATTTTGAATTTGAAATTTTTTAAAAAAAATACTATATATATTTTAGAGCCAATTCCATGATCAGTTTTACAAAACAAATATTTAAGAACATTTATAAAAATTTTCACATTTCTATTTCAGTTATAAAAAATGCCTTAGGGTTTTTAATGATAGTATACAATCACAAAAATTCAACATGGAGAAATATCAGTTTGAAGTTTTCATTCCATGTATGGTATGATATAATATTCATTGAATAGAGTCTTAAACTTTTATGAAATGTTAATTAGCTTATTTAAAACTGCTTACCATAAGAAATTGAAAAAAATGTAGAACAATTACACAGTATACTGGTATAATGAATATGTAGAAAAAACAAATGAGTAATCAATATTTCACAAACGTTTACCTTAATAATTATAAAAAATGAATATACACACCCCAGAGCTAATGCCATGGTCAGTTTTACAACTTCAGTAAAATCAAATAACATTTTATTGTTAAAATATATCAAAATCAAAGTAATGAATTTAATTGTGCATTTGTTTGAATAAATATCTCAAAATATTTCAATGAAAAATGTGTTGGATTTCACATAATGGGATATATATATATATATATATATATATATATATATATATATAATTACCGAAAACAAATATATGAAAATTGGAGAGTTTTGCTATTCTTGCGAATTAGATTTTCAATTAACAGAGTTATCAAAATGAGATTTAATATTTGCGCTTTGAAAGAATCCTTTTTGAAGTTTTAATTTCAATCATAATAACATCATAAAAAATAGGTACAACTTTTAAATCTTGACCCAATCTATTTGATCTTCAATAAACAATACACAAACTAGAATTTTTGTAGGAATTGCACAATTCTTTCTTGAATTAATTTGTTATTATACATGTAGTTGTACATATGTTGGTCTCACACACACACACACATTTGTGTGCGGTAGAAAATTATAATTAATTCATTTTTTACCAAGCACTTTTCTAGCTGATGATCTGAGAAGTCGGTGAGGTAGTCTTGTTTAGTCTGCTGTCCCTCATCAAAAATTGTTCCATGGCTTAATAACAACTACAGGTAAAGCTTTGAAATTTTGCAGACATGATTATAAATATTCGAGGTATCATATAAGCCAGGAGTTTCCAACACGCGGCAAGCGGGTCGCATGTGGCCCTCCAGTACGTAAGTTGTGGCCTTCCAACTCTTTTTTTTATTAAAAATTTAAATATCAGGTTTTTAAAGTTTTTCTATTTTGAAATTTATTTGAGGGGAAATTTATGTATATATATATATATATATATATATAAATCTACAATGCATTTTCTTGTTATCTGTTCTTGTTTTAAAATAAATCATTTTCTGATGATAGAAATGTCCTTTAGATTAAAATAGACTTATATTTTATAAGACAGTTACATTTGATTTTACTATAATAAATTACTTTTTTAATAAATTCCAAATTGCACTATGCACATCATTTAATATGGATAGTACATGATTCTATGTGTGTGTGACTTTCATTTCTCCTCCTCCTTTTCTGTTTGGAGTGCCCAAAAAGTAAGAGGCAGTCAGAGATGTTTTTGAAAGTTTAAAAAAATATTCAGGAAGGTTAAGATAAAGGGCAATGTATACTTAATCATTAGCGAAAAACAGCACAGTCAAATTTCAATAAGGAACAACGAAAGATCAATTCAAAAGGAACACCGTAATTTACAAGAAAATGGCAACTGTAATATTTTTAACATTATTTGATTATTACATTACTATATTATATTTTCTATACCTGTATACATGAAAAATAATGAAAACAATAATAATAATTCCTCCTGTTTTAAATTTTCACTCCAATAAATGTTTTTTTTTTGTTTCCGAATCTGATATAAAGGTACATATTTTTATGCGCTGCCCACGAGATTATAATGTTTTTTTCTGAAATGAACCGCAAGTTCATTTGGGTTGGCTACCCCTGATATAAGCCGATACAAAAATGTCGATCGTTTGATGATTTTTTGGAAACCATGTCAACTTAAGCAGCAATAATAATCATCAAATCACGGTTCTTACGCATGACAAGTTTCTTAAAATAGTTCAGGTAATAAACAGAGGCACCAGAGGTTGATCGGAAGAATGAAAACGTGTTTGAAACTGTTGTAGGTTAAATAATTATATTTAACGTTTATTAGGAGAAACATACAAATACACTTAGAGACATCAGGTGCCCAAGAAACATAAAATATTCTTCGATCTACTCTAATTTGTAGGCGTTGCTCTCATCCTAAAAGGTAGAGCACATTTCAATAAAATAATTCGAATTATTAACTGTCTCTTAAAAGCTTGTTCCTAATTCTAGGTTTATGAACTAAGAACAATGAAGAAAGAAATCTTGCTTCTACAGTATTTAGCAAAAATAGTTTTAAACATAACTGGCACGGAATAAATAATTCCCGTAAAACATATTAATAAAGCTAAGAATTATAATATTTGTTTTAATAAACACTTATAATATACTAATAAGAAAATAGACCTCAATGTTTTTAAAAATTAGTAGATTGTATAATTATATATGTGTATATATGTGTGTGTGTATGTATTCAGAAGCATATATTTTTAATTTTCAGTCTCCAAATGTGTTTAACATAATACTGGCAGATAAAATGTCAATTCTTATTCATATAATGAGAATAGGTATAATCTGTGTAATCCACCAGCATTCTCAAACTTAACTTGTTTACTAAATGAATTTGACAGATTTATTAAGAGTGCTTATAGATAACGAGTTAGTTTATAGCTTCCATGATTGATATGGCATCATGAAAGTCGGAGAGTGTTGTTTCGGTTCCAAATATCCAATTGTCAAAAGGCTTCAATACGTCTACTAAATAAGTGCCTTTCGTTCTATGGTTGTGCTCTTCAAGTTTGAATTTTAATGTTACTTGTCAAAAATACAATAGTACTGTTTCTTATGTTTCATCATTTTGAGACAAGTAGGCCCTCTTGCTTTCGTTAAAATGATGTTTTGCAGGGATTGGATAAATTATGCATTACTAAGGTGCTTTTATTAGTTATTCCTAGCTGTAAAAACTTATCTAGCAGCTTTGTTCCTTTGAATTCTACATGGAACGTGATACTTAATGGGTTCTATGAATGGGAAAGTGAAAGAATTAAAATTTAGGATATATTCCCGACAGAAGAACGCAGGAAATTTTACAATTTTTGTTTTTGTTACACATGCATGTTTACAAGATTTGACCTTCGTTGGAAAAAGATGTAGTTATTTCGATTGTCGTAGTTGGACCCCTGCATTACTGTTTGAGTGGAGGGAGCTAAAAGATGCAGCTTATTTTCAACTTTAATCCCTTAAATTCAGAGAGGAAAAAAAAACGAAACCCCCCCCCCCTAGTGCCACTATTTTCCCCACAGGCGCGCTTTGTTAAGCAGTTTATTGGGGAAAAAGAAAAGGAGCATTTTACTACCCAAAAATTGTTTGCTTTTACTTTAGAAAAAGGAAGAACACAAAATAATATAATAATAAAATAAAAAAAAATATCTTAGGTTACAATATAATAAAAAAATACTTTATCTATCCTGTGATATATCCTCAAACATGGATGAACACATTAATCAGTATCACATTCAGTGCATTCGTACTAAATATTAAAAATCTTCTATTACACACAGCAAGAAAAAATGACAGCAATTGTAGAATAGAAAAGAGCTCACTCAAACGGAAAAACATGAAAAACTATGAAATGAACATGAAAGCTATGAATTTCATCTTTCCTTTTATATATTCTTTTATATTCGTTTACCAACTCTTCTCCGAAATAAATAAATTCTTTAGAAACTCTGTAAATGTCATTTTATAGTATTTCAAAGTCATGGGACTAGTTTTAAACAAAGCAGCATAGTACAAAAATTATTCTTTTGGAAGGACGAGAATACACGTCCGGGGCACTAAACGCACCAGCTGAGTATACATGCCCACCGCACTTGAGAGTTAAAATAATCTTTGTCTGTATTGTGCATTTAAAAAAAATGCGATGCTTATAATTTGATATACCATCTCTTTGGAATATTCTGGTCAACTTAGCCATTTAGGAAGCATAATCAAGAGCTTGCCTTAGTTTCTAATGATTTTTGGATTGAACAAGGAAGGAACAGCACTTACAATGTTTTTCTGGCCCATTCACACTTTTCAAGAAAAGAGACGTGTCCCGACGGCAGACGTCCATACATTAGTTGAAATAATGAAAAACTTCCATAACCTTGGGGTATTTTTCTATTCTTAAATTTTAAGTAAGGAAGGTAGTTGACTCGCTCAGTCCTATGCTCCTGACTAATTTTACTTAACATGTCCTTTAATTTGCAGTTACACTTCTGTCTAGCCCCCATTATTCCATGCTGTCCTGGTCTGGAAGACGTGAGGAAATTCCTACACTAAGAAAAGTTCCAGTTAGTTTTGAAATGAAATTATTTCAGATGTCAGAATTATATTTTCAGAAATCTTGTTTTGAATGAAAACTTTTAGGACGTTCTAAATAGTTTGGACATTAATTTCCTTGACAGGTATGCTCTCAACACATCTCGTACGTGAGTGAACGGCACAATTATTACAATGATAAGTTCTCCGCGATGAAAATCCCAGGACACACACAATGCAGTCCACTTTTAATACTTTAAAAAGGTTTTTGGGTCTAGATAAGGGATGTATTGTGAAAATATCTTTACAGGAGTACATCTTTGAAACAAAAAAGTTGTACAACCTTTACATTAAAATTTGACTGCTTTAGTTACTACAGGCCAGTAAAACGAATATTTTACTCTTTGTTCAAATGGACAAAACAATATGCATTTTTAAAATTGGTCTTGAAAAGTTCAAGAAAAACATATTTTTACGGATTTTTCAAACACTTTTGCACGAATTCAATAGAATGTTTTTTTAGAAAAAGACTCATGATTAAGGAGTACATAGTCATAACTATGAGAGTATTGCCTATTTACATCATGAGAATAATTCATAAGTATGAAGTTAATATGCATGGTTATGATTCATACAAATGAATTCATGTAAGTTCAAAATTGAAGCAGTAAGTTGAAGTTTTCACTTATAGATAATTTAATCAGATGTGTAACAGACAAGACAGCAATGTAGCTCCCCCAATAAACTATTATAATTCTTCCTACACTGTTTATAAGATATTTGGATTAAGAGATTTCAAAAAATCCAATAGGGATTTACTTAGAAAATGTTTTTAGAGGGGGCAGGCGAGCGGCAATTGCTCTGCCCAGAACATCATACTTTATTTTGTTTGGCTTGTTTCTTAAGTTATGATTATGTTTGCTTTATGTTAAATGCAATCTGGTGCGTTGATAGATGGGACTTAGGAAATCTAAATATGGTAAGCCTATAATGTATGATGTTAAATTAAATTTTTTTTCACATTTTGTAATATTACAAAACTGTGCGGGTAAGTTCACAAAAATAACTTTAAAAAAATACCATTTTTGATCTCCTATTTCATAAATAAAAATTTAAAAAATATTCACTTTAAACTCATGCACACATCCAAACAAACACAATGTATGTGTTTGTTCATTGTTTGCATTAAGAAAATAGCAAAAGAACTGTAAAATAGGAAACAAAGCACGAGAAGGATTTTGTAATAATACTAAGTAGTCATCAGCGATTATTTTCCTGGGAGATCTCCATTGCGTTTTCTAAGTATCCATATACACACCAGGATATCAAAGCCTCCACGTCGTTTATTTACACACTTACATATATTGTCCTAACTTTTATCTTCCTGATATTCGATACCCAGTAATTTGGCATATCCCTCCCCAAAAAAAGAATACAATTAATTGGGAGTAAGATGATTATTAAATGATTAGCGCTTTTGTATACTAAAATTAATACAAAGAAATATTCCATTTCATTTTTTTAATATTAATATTATATAATTTAATGCACAATTTGTGGCTATTAAATAACCAACCGATGTTGTTACAAAAGAAATAAGCATGCGCCAGCAACCATCAGCTATTTATCCTGGAGCTCTCTATTCAGAACGCGCTACTTCTAGTTCCTATGAACAAATCCTTATAGATGTAGTCTGCGTTCGCATCAGAGTTCGTTTTCTGTTTGGCCGGAAAAACGATAAGTGTAACAACACAGCAAATAATTGCTTTGAAATTTCACATGAAACTTGGAAAAACTGCTACTAAAACTTATAATTTATTAAAACTAGTGTATGGCATTGGAGGTTTATTGCGCCCACGTGTTTTTGAGTGGTTTAAGTCTTTTCAAAAAGGCCGAGAAGACGTAAAAGAGGATTCATGCCTGAATCGCCTTTTCACGCAGGAAACGGATGACAATATCTGAAAATTCGGTAATCTATTGCGATCTGAATATGTGTTAAGTGGCCATGCGATTGCTGAAAGTGTTGTAATTGATAGATTACACACTGCAAATTTTATTTAACAGTTTTGGCATGTATAAAGTTCGTGCACATATGTTACAGAATATCCTCACATTTGATCCACAAGAAGAATGCAAAAAGGTTTGTACTGACACTTTAAATGCCATTGAAAATGAAAAAAAATATTGAAAAGGATAATAATGTGAGGAATCATAGCTTTTTACTTATGATCCTGAAACGGAGCACTGATCCATGCCCAGGCAGAGACAATCTGTAAGATCACGAATGAGCAAATCCAATATTCCAAGCAATGCTGATTGTGATTTCAATATTTATGGAATTTTGTACCTTTATTGGGTTCCAGCAAGAGAGAGAGGATGCAAAACTATTACTCAATACTACTACTTTTATGTTATTGCAGAACTCCATGAAAGAATAAAGAATAAAAAAAAAAACGAATTGAATTATTAAAGGACAAGCCATGAGTTCTCCACCAAGGCAATGCACTACCTCATTCTGCATTTTCTGTCAAGAGGATTTTTGCTAAGTACAGCAATCCACAATTAGACCATCCATTTTATTCACCAGATCTTCAGCCATGCGATTTCTATGTATCTCATAATTTGAAATCTGCATTAAAATGAACATGTTTTAGATTCGTTCAAAGTGGGAAAGAGAAAAGTGGCATTCGTCCTGAAGGAGCTTATACTAAAATATTTTCATCATTATTTCGAAAAATGGAAGAATGTCACGGAGTGTTTTGTGGATAGAGGAGAGGTGTATATTGAAGATAATAAATAGCAAATATGTAAAAATCAAAATAAATTTTTTATAACATCAGTCTCGTTATTTAATAGCCGCATCTTGTATTTAAAGTTTTTGTATGAAAAGTTTTCAGATTGAACTGTTCAGTAATATTTAAAAAAATAACAATTTAAATATTTCAAAAGCAGCACGCACACATATACATCCATATATATATAGTCTTAAACTCTACAAACAAGAGATAAACATCCATCAATCACATTCGAAATAATGCAATATATATGTATATATTGCATTATTCAGTGATTTATTTTATTTATGAAAATTAGCTATACCAATAAAGCAGTACTTATATAATCCAAAGAAATGACTAAAGAATTAACAAATATATTTTAAAATACAATAACTTGGAATGATATGCAAATTTAGATGTACTAAGAAAATACTTAAAATACCTGAATGATTTATTTACTTTTAAGCTTACATATATAATGCATTGAAACATTAAGATTCGTTTAGAAACAGTGGTCATATTTTTAAGTTATATGCCATACATTAATGTATGAATATAGCTTTTTTTCATAATGTATATGTACTTAACAGTTTAAAACTAAAGATTTAAGACGAAGAGACAAAATCGTGCATTTCAGTTTGCTCATTAATTCTTAATTCTGCATATTCTAAATAATTGACTCTAAAACCAAGTACATTTACCGGAAAACTTAAGTAATATTAGTGTTCATATTTAGCATGTCAATTAAAAAAGTAAAACATCAAAAATCGTTGCTGTGGAATCTCAGAATGAACATATTTATTTTTATAATAAAAACAATATGAGAATGATGGTTTTAAAATGCCGACGAAAAATGTTGTGTGGAGTTTTGGTAATTTATGATATAGATATGGGAATAAATATTCATAAAACGGAATGAGCAAAATTAAGTCTTTAATTGTTCAGTTTTCTCTTTTACAAGTTTTTGCTTTTAATATCAGTAAAATATTTAAAAATTATAATCTGAATTTGGAAATTTGAAGACGTAATATAAGTTTTATTTTTATTCATATATCAAGTTAAATTATATTAATTCATGAACTGTAACTTTTTTTCAAACTTACAAGGGAAGGGCATGACTAAGGAAATTCATTTCGGATCGAGACTTGGTGTAATTTTAGTACTCTTTTAGGGTGTTCACCCCTCAATGTAATTCCGTCGAATGGCCAGTCAATTTGGAGAAATCAGCCTTCGAAATTCATGCTAAGCTTTTATACAATTAAATTTTAATTTTCCGCAACGAGTTCGTAGCTTGATTGGTAAATCGTCTGCTTTCTGTGCTGGAGGTTAGGGTTCGATTCCATGCGATCAACTTTTTATTCTTCAATTCATTTAATTATTTTTTTAAATTAAATAAATTTATTTATGAAAGGTTTTTTAAATATTAAATAATATTTTTTGCAATTATTTTGTATTTTATAAAATAAAAAAAATTTAAAATATATAACTTAAATTTTTTTACTAGTAAAATTATTAAAAATTATTATTAATTAAAATATTAAAAATAGTTATTAAATAAAAATATTTAAAATAATTATTAATAATGAAAATTAGTAAATTAATTATTAATTATTAAATTAATTAATTTTCACTATTTATAATAATTAATTAATTAATATTTATAATAATTAATTAATCACTATTCATTGTAATTAATTTATCATTATTAAGCATTAGTATTAATAAGAAATATTATTAATTTATTATTAAAATTATTAATTTATTATTGAAATTATTAATTTATTATTGAAATTATTAATTTATTATTGAAATTATTATTAATTTACTATAGAAATTATTTAAATAAATTTATTAAAATTATTTAAATAAATTTTTTGAAATTTAACAAATTTTTTTTAAAAGGACTTATTAAATATTTTATAAAATTGTAAAATAATTAATTTAATAACATATAAAAAAGACGTTTTTTATTATATTAATTATAATATAATTAATTTAATAATAATAATATATTGTATAAATTATTTTATATTATATATAATATTTTATTTATAGTATATTGTATTTCACATTAAAAACTATTTGCAGCTAATTTCTTTTGTAAAATATCATTTAATATTTATTATATATTTTATTATAAATATTATTTTTAATATAAAATAGATTTATAAAATTTAATATAATTATTTATATATAATCAAAGTATTTTTTTTATTTTATAAAATACAAAATAATTACAAAAAATATCATTTAATATTTAATAAACCTTTCATAAATAAATTTATTTAATTAAAAAAAATAATTAAATGAAATGAAGAAAAAAAAGTTGATCGCATGGAATCGAACCCTAACCTCCAGCATAGAAAGCAGACGATTTACCAATCAAGCTACGAACTCGTTGCGGAAAGTTAAAATTTAATTGTATAAAAGCTTAGGATGAATTTCGAAGGCTGATTTCTCCGAATTGACTGGCCATTCGACGGAATTACATTGAGGGGTGAACACCCTCAAAGAGTACTACTATTACACCAAATCTCGATCCGAAATGAATTTCCTTAGTCGTGCCCTCTCCTTGTTAGTTAAAAATTAACAATTATTATTTTTTTTGAAAGAAGATTATTTAATAATAATTCATGTATCTATTATGTATTTCCCATCATAAATCAATTTTATTAAGGCTTTTTATATTACCCTACTTCCAAAAAAAAAATGATGACAGTAAGAGTAAAAAAATATTTATGTTTTATATTCAGATTACATTATTAGGTGGATTCTGAAAGCAAAAGGTCAGTTTCACAAGTCATTATCATAATTTTAAAAATGAAGAATTTTGAGATTTCTTACAATTTTTATAACATGATAAATTTTTAAACTTTTTAGTCACTAAGTGATTCATATTTGTTAGATTATTACAAAACAAAGATAGAATGGATTTGAAAACCTGTTCTCTTGTTGATTTTCAATAGTTATTCTTCTTGCTAAACCTGGAAAAAAGACGAAAAAATTTAAAATATTAACTTTAGCACTTATTATAAAAAAAGAACTAGAGATGTCAAATTTAAATCCATTCTAACTTTTATAGAACATACGTTCGTTAATATATACAAAAGTTTTCAGAGCCCTATCTTGAGCAGAAAACAGCCTTAGGGATTAGAAAAAAAAACACTAATATCTTCTAAATTAAATCTGAGAAAAATGTATTTATAAATTATAGAGGCAAAAAACAAAAGTTTATAATGTCTGTACATCTTTAATTTTTGATGTGTTATTTTTTAACGCGTGTTCTCTTCATTAAAACACTACTTTATTTAAATAAGACTGAAAATGTTTTTTAAACCAAAAATGTATTTTTGCGTAATATTGATAGCATGTATTAAGACGACTGGTTATAACGGGTTATTGGTTACGATGACGGGCCTAACCCTAACCTAATATTTTCACAGAAGTTTAGAAAAATAAAGTATTCATATACAAAATAATAATGATACTAACTTAACCTAAAAATTACCAGATTTGTACATAAAATTAAAATTCGTTTTCTCAGTTTTAAATTGTGTTAGTTTAGCTCACTTAAATTTTGTTTATGTGAATTTAAATTGCTAAAATATAGTACAGTAGAACATGTTTTTGTGCGGTTTTTTTTATGCGATTTCCTTATTGTGCGATTTCTTATTTGCGATCTTTTTAATGCGGTGTATGAATTTAAATGGCCTTGGCGTCAATGTAATGTTTTATATCTATTTACTTTTAGTGTACCGGAGAATGTTGGGACTCCCTCCCCTTCCCCCTGAAAGTCAGGTTTCGCCTTGAATATTTTATGAATTTGGTAAATAAATATTTAGCGTGAGTCAAGCCTTGGACCCCTGGAGTCCTGCCCCTCCCACCGTGGCAGGACTCAATGGTTTTAGCTCCACTGTAATGTATCCTATCTATTTGCCAGTGGTGTAACGTAGAATGTTAGGACCCCTCTGAAAGTCAGGATTTGTCTTTAATATTTTATAAATTGGGTAAATACTTATTTAGCTTAGGTCAGGCCTTGGGCCTCTAGAGTCCTTTCCCTTCCAGTGATGCGGGGGTGTACGTTACGCCACTGAAATGTAAGCACTTCAAGACGCTCTCTGTTCATTTGTTATAAACAGTCTCTCGACAATGCGCATTCAGTTGCTTTGTCTCAACGCTCCATCAACCCGTGCTTGATTGAAGACGGAACTTTCAATGACAATAACAGTATGAATAATTTGATAGATTATGAAGACCGACAAGAAGAACCGGATTCTTTGAGAGTGGATAAAAATATGCAGGGATCCAGCTTTCCAACAAAATGGAAAAGCATTTTCTTCAAATAGATACCAATTAAGAAAGGAGCATAAAATTCCAAAAAGGGCTTCAATCATGCATATCTGGTTATCGTGACATTTACAAGCAACTGACTACCCAACCTTCGTCACAAAACTTATCTCTTACTTTATGTTGCCAAAAAATAAATCAATTGAAAATGTACCTTCAAGTGACGAAAGCTATTTGAACTTATTCGTTACTCATTATTACTTTGGATTACGATGAGTAGCAATTAATTATTTTTTATTAATTTTGAAAGCTTATCCGTGTATACAATGAGAAACTATATGTTTTTATAATGTTTCCATGTGTAATATTTAATTATTTATTTTGTTATGGAAGTATTCTTACTTAAACTTCGAAATAATTGACATATTTTATAAATCAGACTTTTTTTATGCGGTTCCTATCTATCACATAAAATTAGGTTCATCAGTACTACAATTTGTTAACTATAATATAGTTTGATACATCATAGAACTATTAAGATTTGCTTGAAACTCTTGAATTTAGAAGTCTAATTGCAGTATCAGCTAAAGATTAATTCTCAGTAAAATCATTTTATATAAGTAGTAGAAGTATTTTTTCTCCCAGCAACCTGAGAACGTTATAACCATTGCATTTTCTCAACAGAAAAAAAAATAATGAACGATTTTTGAAAACAAAAATGAGCCCTGAAATCAATTTTAATTAAATAAATATTAGAACTAAAAAAATCAAAATTTAATCTAGCATAAATGATTTTAGTAAATAAAATTAAAATTAATAACCATGTTTTCTTAAAAAAACTAATTGAGGGCAAAATAATTTTTTAATATTAATTCATCTTAGAAATTTAAAAAAATATTTTAAAATAAAACCAAATCAAAACCTCTCAGAAAACTTCAAATATCTTAAAGACTAATTTATTATCAGATATGAAATTTATATGTGTAATGGCACGCTTCCCATTGATATGGGCCACAAAAAATGCAAAACAAAAAAATGGTATTTTGGAAATTTGTAAGGTACTTTGTATCCTCTCTTAAAATCAAACTATTGTTTATTTCTTCTTGAATTGAAAATATTATTTTGCTATATTTAAATAATTGGAAAGCTTAGTGCTAAAAAGTTTTACCAGAAGAATGAAATGAAATGGATATATATTTTAAACTGCCATGCCATACAGTTATATAGAAAAATTCATGAGAATTCAAAATACACATTTTTAATAATAAACGCAATATGAATGGATTACTGTTCCTTAACAAATTTTGCAGTTTATACATTACGACAGCTGTTAAACATAATAAAAATGTACATGATTTTAATGTCATGTCAAAGACTGTTCTCTTAGGATTCTTTTTATTTAAACATGGTTAAAAAGTTCTGAAATAATTTATGACTTCTATAAAAAAACCTACATATAAAAGTTTTGGTCAACTTTCGTACTATGATATTATTATTATCATTATTATTATTGAAAATATAGGAGCCGCGGAACAAAGAACTAAACTAATTAAGCAAAGTTAAAAATAATTGTTATTCTGAGAAAATGCCGATTTTAATTTAATTTGTACCATATGGTTCTGAATATATACACTCATGTCCAAAATTAAGGTCACAAACGTAAGATCCGTGAAAACTGATGAACTATTTACTATGTTACTACGAAATTTGGTACAGAGACATATATATTACAAAGCCACAGAAAGAATATAGCAACATGATAATATCGAAAATATTTTAATTGTTATTTCAGATACAAGACACATTATAAAGTGTTAAATCATGAATCAGAGATAAGGCATTTACCTCGTTAAAAGTCTTTCGAATATGGAGTGCAAACGCTAGGAACTGCTACTTAAGCCTCACAACGAGCTTCTGTACTGTTTATGAGGGTGTGAATAAGTAATTGTGGTAACAAAGTCATATTTTCCAAAAGCATCACTTTAAACTCCTGTAAGGGCCTGGGAAGGTAGAAACTCTGAGTAATGGCTTTTCCTGGACCATCCAAAACATATTCAATAGAACTGTGACCCGGAGAAAATCTAGGGCCAATACATACGTACAAATATCTCCTCTTTCTTGAAATTAATTCATGAACAATGTGAGTCATGTGTGACCGTACATTATCATTCATAAAAATGTAGTTCAGGCCTTTAGTACCAAGAAAAACATCAAATAAGTTTCCAGAATCTCATCCCTACAGCAGTGGAAGTTGACAGTACCCCCAATGAAAACGTACAGTGGTGTACAACTGCCCAACATTTTGCCACCACATACAGGGACTCCTTTGCCACCAAATTCTTTAATTTTATTTACTTGGGAGGGATGACTGCGAGGTCCATTTCTTTTCCAGGTGAAGACTCGATGAAATTCACTTTGTTTGGTACATTTCGACTCATCACTAAAAAAAAAAAACACGCTCCCATTTTTGTTGAGTCCACAGCTGATGTTTTCGGATCCACAGAAATCCTGTCTCTTTTCAGCTCGATGCAGTCAAAGGAACATACAAGTGTAGTCGCCAGACATAAGGGACAATCTCAGCAAGACTACTATAGAATGTTTGCCTGAAAATTCTTCTTCCAGACACAGCAGCAAGTTCAGGAGCAGGCTGAGGAGCCGTTGTCTGCCAATGTGATTGTGTGCTTAAAGCCCAATAATTATCCTGTAAAAGTATAAATTATCTGTGGTGAATTTGACTGACCTTCCTGGTGACAGTTTCACTTTTTTGGATTTGATTTGATTTCCAAGAGACCGATTTCGAGCCACTTGTAACCATCGGGCCAACTCACTTGAGACAGATCATCTTGAAGCTTGGAAACACTCTCTACCTTAAAAGAATCATCTAAATAATTAGTACAAATCATTCTCACTGCAAACAGATGAACTTGTTTGCTTAAATCCAAAATTCACACAAAACTAGAGACAGAATTTCAATATGCTTTAAAGATCTCAATCCAGTAGTTCTGCGAAAAAATATTCCATACAACATCTTTTCTTAAACTGATGGTTGGTATTGTGCTGCCTGTTCTTCAAAAATATATAATACGAATTAAAATATTTTTATTGGAGGTATTTTAAAATTATGAAAAAAAACATGCTTGTGACTTCAACTTTAATCATGTGTGGGTGGTATAATAAGTATTACTATTATCCTGAAACTATAGCTCCATCCTTTAATGTAACTAAAAAATAGCTATTTTATTGACAGTGTAGATGATTTTGCTAGTCGTATAAATGTAACCTTTGTTTACTTTTCGCAGTCATAAGAATTGAACTTTAGCGGAAATCTACTAGAAAAGCGAACATCAAAATTCGAAACAAGAAAAGTTTTGTTTCCATGAATAAAATATTTTAAAAGATATAAAGTAGAAAGTATAGAAACATTATTTCACATAGAGCTTTAAATGTATTTATGTAAGAAATTGTACAATTTTTTATCAAATCCTTAGTTTCATAATTCATTTCATTGCATAGTTGTAGTTTTTATTAGGTATATATACATGCAAACATGTTTTAAAACGCAAACAAACAAATAAATATATTAGAGAAAACACAGAAGATTTTCTTATAAAGTACAAATATTTTGGTGAAATCTGTATTCTCCATTTCGATCCAACATCATTTATAATATGATTTCACGCTTATAAAATGTGTTATTCTTGGTAAATATTGACCCATTTCTAATTTAGCTTCGATATTTAAGCAAATGACATGAAAAAATTACGTTCTTTCTGTAACATGGTATCGGTAGCGGTTGCAAAGTTTGCAGTTATCTGACGAAAAGGGAAATTTCTGTTCCTTTTTGCCATGAGGATTACATAGCGATCCCCAAAAGGTGTGCTGTTCCTACCACGACCCCCGCCAAGCTTTCGGAAAACATTTCTATCTTCAGCGTCTTTCTTTAATAGCGAGATGCCACCTTTTGATGCATCCATTGCAGCAGCTACTGTGGTGGCATTTTGACCATCGTCCTGTCGTCCAACTGCTCGTCCACGATCATTGGAACTCAAATGATATCTTGCTGACATTTTACTCATGATTATTGCAAGAACCAAACAGAATCTCTGAGGAAAAAACTTTTATAACTTCCAGCATTATTTCCATCAGCCATCGAACAGCATGAATTTTCGTATGAATGAAGAGGTTGAATGTATTGGCTTTTATACAGCTAACGAGTCCTATTCTACGGCACCCTTTGAACTTGAATTTACATTTATAGGTTACTTGTATGATACAAATTTTGCATAAATCCTTTTTCCGCACCTATTGTCAAGCAGCGTATGCAGGATACACATTGCCTGTTTAGATCATTAATTCAATTGGGTTGTGCCAAGTGTGCTGAAGAATTTTACATAGTAACATCAGTTTTAATTTTTGGTTTTATTTAATGCCTTTATACACTATTTTCCTCTTCTATCTATTCATGGAGCTTTCTTACCTAAATACTGGGACATATATGTTGAAAATTTTATATTTTTAAGGATCTTCTGGTACGATATAGTTTAAAGAAACACATGCAAAAAAGCCCCTCTCAGGCTATATTGTGGTTTCATCACTATCAAATAAGTTTTGTTGACATCCCAAATAGAATGTGAGAAATTAGAGTGAGTAATAGGGTGTATGGACTAGAGATTTGAAGAGTAAGATGAAAATGTAATATGTAAAGATTATTTTATGTAATTATGTTCTAGAACACTTACAAGCGTCTAGGATTACGTTATAATAACTTTATTTAGACATTATGACAAGGATATGTCATTTATGAAAGTTTAGCGATTCAGACTAGAATTTCAGATAGTGAGGCAGAAACCAAACTCCTGACTGACGGTGAAGAATATCAATGGCAAACTAAGAAACCAAATGATTGATTTATTATATTCGAAGATTTTAGAGTTTCTATTAAGCTGGTTGAAGTTGTGGAAAATAAAATAACCAAATAAAGTGTTTTGAGTCACATTTTTGTTTTTATAAATGTCTGTGTTCTTTAAGCACACGGAAAGAGTAATTTATTGGGAATACTTCGTCAATTAAAATATCTTTCAATAGAATGGATCTTGAAATGAAATGTTAATATTATCAAGAAAGAAAGTCCTAGTGACCAAATTGTGCATTTCGCTAAATGTTGAGCTGACAATTGTATTTAGGAAAGAAAAGCATGATTTTCTTGCAGTGCAATTTTATAAACTTATAAGAATAAAAATTCATTAGATTTGAGTTTGCTATAAGTAGAAACAGTTTTACGACTTTTCTTTATAACGGTTAGTAACTGAAGCAAAGATTATTTTATAGACATTGGGCGTAAAAAGTTAGTTAAGGAACATGGCAGATACAAAGATGGTCTAAGCAAACCTACATTAATAAACACTGAATGTAACTTCATTAAAGAAACTGGTTTGCTTTGTGTTCAGTTTAAAATAGATCCCATTAAATCGATCAAAGGCAGTTTCTAAAAGTTATATTAATTTTATCATCATGCAAAATCTTTGTCGTCTTGGTACCATGTGCTACAGTCAGCGTGATGACTTAATTTACATTTGAATCGTCAACTTGAGGAAATGGTTTGGTTCAAAATAATTTACTAACTATACACTTGAAGGAATGTCTAGTGGAACTCCAGGGAATGTACTGGAGTTGAGAAAGTGTCACGGTAGTGTATCTTCAATGGAATGTACTTAAATGTTTCATCTTATTATCGCAAGATTTCTTATCAAACCCGATAAATATTTACGTCTTTTGCTTCCTATTTAAAAAGAGGTTCTCCCCATTTACTCCACTCTACTTATTTTTAATTGATTTTCTAGTTAAATGTACATCCACGTATTTACATGTATCAATCCTCTCTATGTATACATGCATAAGCATATGAGTAAAATTTTACTTATTATACATATATAAGTAATAATTCATATTCATTTAATCGTGAACATACATTTAATTCCAGGCTTTTAGGTCTCACTTGTAAATAATAACTAGATGCCCACCTAACGGAAATCTTTTGAACGATATCTTTTTACCAATAATTCACGGAGATCATGTGAGTCTCTTTTCCGTTTGCCACTTCGTATATAATTCGAGACTTCTGGAAAATCCACATTCTTGCTCTTTGTCTTCATGTCTTAATCAGCTGCAGCTAATGCATGTTTTATTTGTGTTTTCTCAGCTGTATTCTCGGAACGCTATGTGTTCTATGTGTTTAGTGTGATATAAAGTGGAATAACATACTAGAAGAGAATGCCTCATCAATCCAACATAATCTACGTGCACTTTTACATTCGGCCTAGTGATGAGTAATTAATCAAATATTTTTTTACCCACTCCAAATTGTGATAATCAAATTTTATATATATATATATATATATATATATATATACACAAATAACTATAAAACCTAAGTATAACTAATCAAGGTAGTAGGAAATACTAGCCACAGTACTACAATAGCAAACTCCTGGCCATAAGAGCCAATATTACAGGTTTAAACAAAGTGTTAGGGCCTGCCAACCTTTAGCTGTAATTTGCCTATATTACTGAGCCATAGGGAAAGGAAGAAATATTATTGGGAGAGAGAAATTTAAATATTACAAATAAAATCACTAAACTAACAAGTAATTAGCAGAAAAATTAATATTGGGGTTAAAATTATTTTTTTATCAAATCAAGTAGATCATCTATATATCTAAAAATGTAATAATCATTATTAATAATATAATTATATTCATAAAAATATAAATATAAATTAGCCAAACTATTGCTTACAGGTCCACCTTGAGGCCAATCTTTAGTTTGCTTATAAAATGAACAGCTGAAATTAATGTAATTTTCTTTTAAGACTAAATCTATAAGAGTTTGAAATTTGTTGAAATTAATATTAAATTTGTAATTACTGTGAGATTTTCTAAAATTACTTTAATATTGTAATTGGTATCAATGAAATTGAGAAGATCTTCAAAGTCAAAACTATGAACTGAATAAATATTTTTATTTTTAAGAAAATCTATATCTTTACTATCTTTAATTATAGCTTTATTATATTGTTTTTCAATAAAGTTCTATATATTATATTATGAGGCATTTTGCCTGCAGTAGTGATAAATGTTTAGAACCATTTGTCACAGTTCTAAATTTATCTGGACTTTTATGGAATTTAAGTGTGAAAAATATATATGGGAAGTTAAACTTGGGAATGCAAAAGCCCAACTTCTTATAAAACTACAATGATTCGATTACTAATTTCTTTATGTGACAAGTCCAATTTTCGAAAAGATTCTTTGTTTAAAAGTGTTCACTAAGCATATTATTATAAAAATACACACATGGATAAAAAAATTAGCAAAAAAAAAAAAAAATAATTGTGGGATCGGCATGAAAGTACATGTCTTGGAGTTATGCAAATAATTAGAAATTAGCGTGATTAAGCATTACATATAGTAGGTAGAGAGTGTTTAACGCAGCTCTCCGTGAAGTATAAAACAGGTAAACAAAACTTGTTTAAGTGTGCTGAATCGCTTACAATTGAAGATCTGAGGTAGATATGCCATTATGTCGGTTTCGAAGACAATATTAGCAGCTGTCGCAGCTTGAGAGGGGGAGAATCATCGGCATGATGGAAGCTGCGTGGTCAGCTAGGAGAATAGCTCGTCAGTTAGTCTGCTCTTATTGTGTTGTGAAGAGGTGTTGGGACCAGTGGATCCGAGAGATGTCATTTACACGAAGACCTGGCTCAGGACTCTCTCGACAAACCAGTCGTCGAGAAGACCGCCACATCGTAAGAAATGCACACGCACAGCCCACTGCTTCATCGGTAGCTAACAAGGTAAAAGTAGCACCTTCACTAGGGCCTCTGTGTCTTCTCGAACCATACGAAGGTGCCTGGCTGAAGGACATTTGGGATCACGGCCGCCAATTACGTGTGCTGCCCTGGACGCCCACCCATCGACACCTCCGTTAGGAGTGGTGCCGCGCACAAGGAACTTGGACTGCAGCGAAATGGAACCAGATCGTCTTTAGCGACGAGCGCAGATTTAATCTCAGCAGTGATAATAATAGTGTTCGTGTGTGTGAGGAGACCCCTTGTTGAACGTCTCAATCTTGACTTTGCTTTGAAGCGACACACTGCTCCCACAGATGGTGTGATAGCATGGGGTGTCATAACACCATTGAACACACGAATTTCTTTTCCATCCATGGTTTCTAAGCAGACAAAAGCTGCTTCACTAAAACAACTGTAACTTTTAAACTAAAGAAGATATTATCACGATATTTTAACAAGTGTCGTTTGAAAGTTATTCCTATTAGTTTAGGCTTAGAAAAGCTAGAAGGTAGCTCCATCTATTTGTTATGACCGTGACTTAGAGAGTGATGTGTTATAACATGATTTTTTTTTCAACATTCGTTAAAATTAAATTAGAAATAAAAGTGGAATTAAAATATATTTTATATTTTAATAAAGTGTAAGGTTTGAAATATTTCAATATAAATTAATGTCTTGCAAATAAAAAAAACTGTATTACTATTAGTCTTCTATAAGTTATTACATTCGTGATTTTTAAAGGTTTAAATTAGTGAAATTTTTTCATGTATAACTTCAAAATTTTTAACAAATTACATTGATGTTTAGGCTAGAAAATGTAGTTTTTAAAGTTTATATATTGCATTTTTATAAAAATCAATATCATTTAACATTTCAGAGTAATTTATACAAGATACAATGCATTAAAATCTAATCTCGAAAGGACCTCAATCACTTTAATTAATTTATTTTTACATTGTATTACCTGGATGTTGCTAATGTAGTGTTAGAATTGAATGGTTTATGTACCCTTTCCAGAATTGTTTCTATCTCTCATAGCAGTTCTACTCAAAGTTTAAATACTTCTGAGCTAATATTTAATCATGATTTTTTCCTCCTCTCCTCAATCTCCATATAATAAAAAAAATTATTTCAATAATATTTAACTATTTCTTTGATGCTAAGGCTACAATACGCCTTTAATCTCTTAATTGCCACAAGCGTATGTAAACGTGTCGCTCAACCAAAGCGTTAATTTACTCGGACGCATATATATGTTTTTTCGAAGTACTATTTTTTTGTGTATTGCTTTCTATAAAATTATTCCGAAGGCTTTGAAATGGTGCATTAAAATGACCCTTACAGTATTTGTGAAGGATTTACTTATTTCGGAGGATTTGCTTATTTTCCTTTTCTTAGGGGCCCGGAGGGGGGGGGGGGGGGGGGGGGGG
>BMAV01020368.1:0-23764 GCA_019973955.1 Trichonephila inaurata madagascariensis | reverse complement strand
AGACCAAGCAATGGACGTCTTGCGGACAGACCACTCGGCTGTAAACGGCTTCGAATGGTACGCGCAGACACTGAATGATGCGTTATAGACTCAATATGTTGTGCTATGGTTCGTGATGTGACTGAGCGATCCGTCACTACCATGCGCACAATTTGCCTGTCCTCACGTGAAGTGGTGAACTGAGGTGGATGCTATCAACTACGTCGGTCCGTCGTACCCTCCTGCACACAACGGTTACATAACCACATTACAGTTGTTTGGTTTTGTCCAACATGACTACAGATTTTTCTGAAAGAAAATCCACAATCTCGGTAGACCACTATCCTTCCTCTGTCGAACTCGGATACTTAATCAAAAGCTGATCGCTGTTTTCTACAAGACATAACTGATTGGTTTTTGAAAAAACCACAAGAAAAATACAATTGCCGAACTTGAAATCGTCGAAATCTCCAAGCCTTAAATAGCGTTTTGAGGTGGCGTCACAGGCGCGCGTGATGTGTTTCTGCGCTGAAATTCTAATCATTTGCATATCTCACCTCCGCTAATGCATGTTGTAAATTTCATGTTATTTGCATGCTTCCTTCAGGGTGTTGCATTTACGGTGGCCAGCAGTGTATGTGCGATCCTGGTCCTCTCTGAACGGGTTAAAGCAAAAGTTGACTGGAAATTTTTGTGAAGTAAAAATACTAATTTTTTTCAGAAGACAATTCTTCTTTCTAAAAAAAAAAAAGAAACGTAATGGAAAAACGAATTTTCTTAATACAAACAAATATAGTTAAAGTCTACAAAAGTCCTAATTGAATATTTTTGATGCTGTTGTTCAACAATTGCTTAGGTTTTTATATTGATTTTATTATCTGTCCTATATATATAAACTCTAATATATACGTTTACTTTAAATTATTAAGTTAAACTTAAGTTGTTGTTTATTTTTAATTGAAATTATAAAAAGGAAATTTAAATTTTAGAGTTATAAAGGTAGTATATAATTATTTATCAGTAAGTATAACTTTCAATTTTTTGAATAAATTATGAGTAAAATTTATGTAGAAATACTGTATGTCTTAATTTTGTAATGAATGCATTCCAGTAGAATTTTTTTTATAAATAACAAAGCATATCTTTATTTTTTTTATCAACTATTTTAATGCAGAAATATTCCTAAGACTTTAAAACACTCGACTAATATTTCTAAAATATAGATGGATGAAACAATTGAGAAATTTACAGTCACATTTTCAAAATATTTGGAATATTTTTTAGCATATGAAATAAATTTTTAGAAGCTTATAATTTACTTTAATTCTTTCAAAGAACTGTTAAGAAAAATTAAAATCAAATGTAACAAAGAGTTAATCAAATTACCCATAAGATCTTAGTGTTATAAATTTAATTTCTGTGAAATTCTTTTTCATTACTTTTACGTTATAAGAATATAAATGTTTGCATTAAATAAATGTAACTTTTATGCAGTTCATTGAAAATTATACGTATTTCCTTTATTTTCAATTATAGAAAATACTTTACAACTCAGAAATATTTACATTTTAAATTAACATAAGGCAAATGCTAATGAATTTTTAATTAAATGCTTTAAATTTTAACTCATTTCCTAATGTTGAATAATATATCAGCAAAATGTTAAAATATTTTTTAAATGATTTGAAAAGGAGAGTCAATATTTGCAGGAAGAAAAGATAAAAAAAAATTGCTTCAATGAGGACCTTTTGATTTTCGTACAATATTAAACATGAGGTATATTTGCTTTAAAATACTATTCCGAAGATTATCTACATTTATATTTTTTTCAAATGGCCGTATATAATTAAGATATAGAGAAAAGTGGAAAATGAAAAATGTATCATGAATAGATTACTTAATAAAGTTTTTTTTTTTACTACAGAAGCACTTCTGATCTTTCTGTGAACTGAATAACATAAAAGCAATTGTGTTAAAAACTAGGATTGGCTACTGTCATTTGGCTGATATATTTACTGCGTGAAAAGAGAAAACTTTGATTTTATTTAGCTGAAATGTTCATACACATTAAAATTTGCTTCCTGTTGTTAAATCTAAATTATATTACAGTCAAAAGTCCTTCCTTTTACGTCTCAAGTATATATTTTAATTTAAAGGCCAATAATTTTATGTATCAATAATTCTACACGACAAAAAATGATATTTGAATGTCAGTTAAGTTTTTCTATTTACTTTAAATATCATTTTTTTTAAAAGTTTTTTTACAACATAACTCATTTATCAGCTCTTAAGTTGTCTTAGAAATAAATAATCTGTTAAGGTAAAATATCCTTTGTCTAGAAAAGTACAACGTGACATTTGAGACGTTAACTTATATGGATTCACATTAAGCCTATCTAATTGAATGGCATTCTATACGGGGTTTAATTCTTGCAGACAAAGCAAAACGAAGTTTTACTTCGTGAATCAATACCAACCAGTCGGAGTTTTCCCACAATGTTGAAACGAAAGGATTGTGCTCTCTAAATGAAAAATGCTATCTGTCTGTCACAAGGATACGAATAATTTTTCTGAGTGATCTAGAGTTATTCTCTGTTTGTTGTTTCCTTACAGCGAGTGATATTGTTTTGTAAAATAATCATAAAGAAAAACAAGTTTTTACCTTTGAACTTTAGGTTACTTGAGTTTTCTTAAAGTGGCTTTAAGAAAAAAAGAAAGAATTTTAATATCATTTCAGATTTTAAAATTTAAAAAAAAAAAAAGTTTTTCCGAAAAAAGAGATTTAAATCAGAATGACATGATATATTTTGAAGAAGGGCTGTGGATATATATATATGTATATATGTGCATGTATGTGATAGATATTCTATATGCTTACAACAAGCATGTATTACAGAACAATGGCATATAATTTTGTCTGTTTTATAAGGAAACATAATTTGTTAAATCTTTCATCGATTTTCCCTCTGATACTACAAATATCTTCATTTGCTTCTTCTTTTTCAATTCCTGCTTCCTCACATTCTCTATATATTAATTTATTTATTTATCTTCGTGGAATTTTCAATCGTTAAAAAAATACATTTTAAAGCGCTCAATTGAGTTTAAATTTTATATACATGATTATTTCGGATGACAATATAGTAATTTAATTGTAATTAATAAAATTAATTGATTAAAAATAATTATTTAAAGAATTACAAACACAGGCTCGTTGGCATCATTTTTGGCGACTTAGCGACCATTTTGGCGACTTGTGTCAAAACTTCAAAATGTTTTTTTCTCATGTTTTAAAGCATTCAGTTGAAATGAAATTTTATACACACTATTGTTTTGGATGACAATATACGATAATTATAATTATAATTAATAAAAATTATTTATCACTTAATGTTGTGATTCTGTCGCATGTATATACATACTTATAATAATTGTTACTATTTAATAACAAGTAGCTAAAATAAAATTTTTCTTTGTTGAGCTAAGTAGGAATTAACTTAAAACATTTTTACATTACTTGCTTTGTATATACTTTCAGAGGCAAACAAAAAATTGCATCCCCTGAGAAAAAGGAGAAAATATTTAAATAATGTATTCGTGTACGTTTTATGTAGCTACCATATTATTGCGATAAAATAGTGTCATAGGGGACTAATCTGTATCATATTTTATTGGGATTAATGTGTGGTGAGCTCAAGGTTCAGATTTAGGGGCCCAAACTCATCGCAAAGTCCATTTTTTTAGCAGAACAATTACATCTTAGCATTTCTATCCACATATTTTTTTTTCAAAAGATCCTCCTTAGAAACATTAGGGCACGCATTACTCTTAGTAAACTATTCACGTTTATTTATACAGGGAAATGAAAACTAGCGAAAAGTACAATGGAAACAAAACGTGGAAACACATTTGGGTGTTATTAAAGATCATTCTTGTAGATATAGACTTATACACAATGAATCTGTCGAGGCATTAAGTCCTCACGTTTCGTAGTATTGAGGTGCTGATACTGGAGTGAATAATGTTTATCTTGCTAATTGACATTGGCTAAAAATACATTGGTTTGTACCAATATCAATCATTTTGCTTTTTGAATGAGGGCTTACTTACGCACTCTAAGCTAACACGAAAGCTATTCTTGATGAACCTTTAATTTTTAATCACGGTCAAGGGACAAAAACGAAACTTGAACTGGCACTGGCACTGCACTCTCTCAAATGCCGAGGACTTTGAGTCTAGATAGATTTAACGTACAAAAGCCTCTCCAGAAGTGGGTTTCAGGGCCATCTGGAATTATTTTGCATCGAAATGAGATGATTAACTTAAAATAAACCGGTATAAAAATTGCATGTGAGTAGCAAAGTTTCTCATTTTATAGTAATTGAACCTATATACAAGATAATAATAATCACTTAGAATTTCAAATTAATGTTAATTGATTTTACTAAATAAACCCTTCAGGCAGTGACTTCTCGCTGTTAGCGAACTTTTAAGCTTCCTCCAAGGTATGTTTTTCTTCTTTTTTCCTCAGAATCTTGAGTTTAGTATTGTTGTTGTTAGTCAAACCTAATTTGAAAAAAAAATTTAAAAGATATATAATAAATAATCAGTTAATAAAATTAATTAATGCTAAATAAAAAAAAATTAAGAATAGGCACATACTGTATATTTACATATGCACATTGTATTGTTTAGAAAACAGCTGGTATATACTTAGGAACAGAAAACAGTCTTATCCAGTTTCATGTGTCATCCTTATTTTCTGAATCAATAGTAAAAAAAAAATATTCATTTCTACTATCATCTTTTCTCTTAACAAAAATATCAGAGAAATCAATTTCGGAATCACTTGATATTTAATTTGCCCTTAGCTTTCGATCACCTGCGTGAAAATGATTACACTTGTCATTTAAAAATAAAATACTGATTCACGTGAAATATTGCATTTGAATCTTAATTATTTGGTCTACGACTTCCACCTATTAGTAAAAGAGCAACTTTAGAACTCGATGCACGCGTTTATAACGTTTGAAACAATGCAAAATCCAGAAGGTAATGTTGGAAGACAGATTGAAAAAAAAAAGCGCACCACGGGTTCGTAACGGCCTATGGGTTAAGAATTAAAGCAAAATAAAAAAGTGAGCAGGTGACAATTTAAATAAAACTTAACATATTAGCAATACATTACGAGGATACTATATTTTTAAGTAAACTATTTTAATTTAAAAATTAAGTTGATATTTTATACACTGTACTAGCTAATCCAATATATAATGTTAAAAGAAATCTTTGCTTCGTTCTATCTAATTTTGAAACATTTTCATCAATCAAATTGGTAATTGTTACATAGTTTAAACATTTGATATTACTTTTAAACAAATTTTTACTTCACTTAATAATAACAAGTATTTTCAGAATATGTCTTCAATGTAACATTTCGTTATCTTCTATAGCTTATCATTTAGAAGAAGAAACTTACTCTGAAGTTAATCATTTATCGCTGAAATGATGATGAAATGTTAAAAAAAAGTAGAGTAAAGCGGAACACACAAATGTTACTTCTTTTTTTTCTTATTTATCAGTCAATTTCTTACTTGAGAAAAAGCAAAATAATATAATACACACTTATCTTTATAAAAATGTTTTAAAACCTCAGGGATGATTATTTGTTACTTAGAATTGAAGAGTCTCTATTCATTAATAATCAGGTATTCTTTTTTTCGGAAAAAAATATGAGTAAAAAAAATACTTATGAATGAAGCTTCAAACTTTGATTTTATTCTCCGTAAAAGATAGCTCTTCGTACAAAAAAATGTGTTTCATCGTTAATAATACATCTTTTAGAACAACATTAATCAAAACAAGTATTGATCTTTCTGAAGTTAAAGGGAAAATTGACGCTTCAGAAAAATGAATGTTTGTTATCATCTATTGTATGTGTATGCATGTGACGCTTTTGTTTCTCGGTAAAAATTTTATTTATTATTTTAATTCTCTCTTTTTTTTCAAGTTTTGGAACATAAAATGTCTAAAATAGCTGTTTTTCTTAATATATTATTTTGATAGGGATGACTTCATTTTCACACGTTGCTTTGGAATACTTGATATTTATTGTTTTGAGTACTATTGATCCTGATTCGATTGTACGTACAATATATTATCTAGTTTTGCACACAATTACATTACAAACAATTACATTGTTTGTTTTTGACACATCATAATAATTAAAAATGTATAATGTAAAGAATATTGTTTATTCTTTACATTGTACAAACGCGAGTCATATTTTTTTTCACCTATTCCGGGAGGGGTACCTCTTGTTAACCTATTGATAGATCAGCCCCCGTAGTACAAGTTATACAACTGTTCATACAAATTATTCAAAATGTAAAATTGTGTGTGTAAATGTGAAACATGCACTATGTAGTACAATTTTTTTCAATAAAATGTAAGCAGGAAACAAATGAATTTCAAGTTTCTAGTTCCGAATTTCACGTGATGAATTACATTTTAGCTTCTTCACCTTGGCATAACCACATACAATTGTCCATGTGTTAAAATATTGTCTCCTTCGATGTTACATCTCTTTTATTTTGAATTTCAAACAAAGTTCCATGTTTTTCTACAAATGAATTTTTATTCAGAATTGATTGTAAAATTTTCAGTGTACCATAACGTTTAACAAACGTTTAACGTTCATGCAAAGTCTCAACATCATCATAAATTTAAATTTGTCCAAACTATGGTTTTGTTTCAATTCTGTTGTAAAGATGTAGTTGATTTTATTATACTTATCGTATGTATGAGTAAATTTATTATAGCATCACAAAAAATTTCTTTTATTGATGTTTAGAAAGATATAATGTAGTACATTTAAAATTTGGAAATTCAATATCATTCAGAAATAAATTCTTATTAGATGGATATTTTTCTGTACATATATAAAATGCACGCAGTTTAACTATAACATAAAAAAAAGTATATGCAAACAGCAGAATAGTGTACATCTACAGAATAAATAGAAGCAAACAAAGTGAAATCATTTGTATATCCAATGGCCAACCGATCATCAATCCAGGTTCAGTACTCTTATGACAGGAGTCAGTAGACTTTCAAGAGAAGTGCCAAATCTTCAGTGAGGCAAGATAACAAAGTTATTCGGAGAGTCATTTATTTGCATATTCCGGGCACACGAGATGAGGGAAGACAAGTTTCCTTTGCCCCTCCGATAGCAGTCACGATCAACACTGCCATGCTTCAAATATAATATTTTTATATAAGTTTAATGAAGTTTTCACGCATTACGTTTTGAAATCATTAAAAAACAAAGAACTATCGTAACTATTTTTATTTTATTATTTTTGCCGATCAATGTTTGAACAACCAATATCAAGATATCCTATCAGGAATTATAATTTCAAAGCTCCGGGCAAAAGTAACAGCACCAATAATTTCAAAAGTGGTTTATACTGGTATTTTAGATTTTCAGTAATAAAAAGTTTTGACTTTGGTTGTTATTGCACGTGAAAACTTCAAAGTGTTTTAGTAGAATACATAAACTATTTTGCTTTTTTAACACGCTTTTATAAGTTTCACGTATGTTATGGAATCTTTGAACTCGATTTTTACAGACTTTAAAATTTTCAGAATAATTCGAAAATTAGCCAACTTGTCAAGGAATGATGGCAATACAATAATTTCATAATTTAGTTTCATTGTCCTGGTTAGGATCCTCAAAAATAAGAATTTTAAGGATTTCGATATTTGGCGACTAATTCATTATATCGTTTCCAGATTTGGCGACTAATTGCATAAATCATTTTCAGATTTAGCGACTAATTCCATATGCCATTTCCAGATTTGGTTACTAATTCCAAATTTAGAGACTAAAAGATTTAGGTGCAACCCAAAAACCACACATAGGCTTGTGGTTAATACAAATAAAACAAAAAAAATGTTCTTTATGTAAAAAATGGTAGGGTGGGAGCGTGGTTTTTCTGAAAATGGAAATAAAAAAAAGACTCATGCATGTGAATAATAATAATCTATGTTCTAACTGCTTAATTTTTATAAAGCAATATGATAAGAAGTGATGATACGAATTAACATGATAGCAATACGTTTAAAAAGTGATAAATTTATGTTCTAACTGCTAAATATTTTTTTTACTTTGATAAAATAATATGTTAAGAAGTGATGATACGAATTAACATTATAGAGATACGTTTATAAATGGATATATAATACGATTGACATTTAATATTTCTTCTTAACACACTTTTATTAGTTAGACCTGTATCCATAGAGACCGAATCTTTCAAATATGATGATATGGGACTCATCCGAGGCCCCATATCCGGATAGAATAAATACCCTTCAGACCCATTAATTAATATCCATTGAAGAGCAAGACTAATTCCAGCAGTCACAAAATTTCGGCTCCAAATATCAAACTCAAGGATAAATTCGACAAAGAGTAAATGACAGTTTTAAAAACTAACAAAAACAAAAAAAAACAGGTTTTTATTGTAGATAGAACTAAAAAATGAAAAATAAATTATAGTTTAAAAAAGAAAAAAAAACTAACAAAACAGGTTTTTATGGTAAACCGTAAACTATAAACTAAACTAAAAAACTATTAACTACTAAAACTAAAAAAAAATAATAATTCTTAATATAAGAATAAAAATATTAACAAAAAAATCAATGTTATTGTGGTAAAAGCGGGGGATGCTTTGTACTACATTTTTACACTAACTCAGCATTTCGGAATAGAACCAGCAAGAAATTATAACAATTAATATAGAGCACGCCACGCTTTTACCCCAAAGACATTAATTTTCTTGTTAATAATTTTATTCTTATATTAAGAATTATTTTTTTACTTTTTAGTTTGATTCACTACGAAAGCGGATTTCTTAGTGTTTTTTAAAACTATAAATTATTAATATGAAATTGTCATCGATTGTTCTCACGTTAAAACTCTCATTTTTAAGTAATCTTTATTTAAGTCATCCTAGTCAAGGTGCCAAGTACTTCCATGCGTTTGTAATTAAACATATGTACGGACATGAAGGGAAGAAACAGTGATATGTTAAGAACTTTTATTAAAATTTGTGAAAAGTGTAACCAGATTGCTTTTGTTAATATTGTTATATGTAGCAAATTAGTAACTAATCATTTTTACATTTAGCTAAAATTTTAAATTATCGGCCAGTAAGCTGCTTCATAGCTTATTTTTCGATTCACAGAAACAAATGTTTTTTCTCATGAATATGTAGAGCCAAATATTTTAAGAATATCACAATTGTTAGTTATTTTTTTCTATTCTTTTTATCTTCTTGTATGTTTCTGATAAACAATTCTATGAATCTAACATTATTTTTCCCTATTTTAAGCTGTACTTTCTTTGAGGTGCACTCATGCACAGAAATAAAATTGGATTTATTTCTTTTGAGTTCCTCAAAACGCATGGTCAGAACTCTGAATTTGTTGCACCATACTTCATTTTTTCCTGTATTCATTTACTAACTCTGAATTTAAGCAACCTTTTTTGTTAAACGTTTCTAAGTTGAGCTCATTGACTTTAATTTTGAGAAGTTGTGCAAAAAAAAAAACCTAGTGCAGATTTAACTTTTCTGAATTCTTCGAAATGCTTTGTAAGACTGTTCATATTTACTAATATCGCACTTGTTTAAGTCATATTAAACCAGTAATTCATTTTTTTGTCGTAATACTAATAAAACTGCTTGGAGTGAAGTGTTTCATTTTTCCCTATGTTTTTGAAGATGGCTTTTTTTTTATTTTATCTGAATGTGATAAAAATATTTGTATATTATTTTATACCTAAAGGAAATATAAAAATAATCTAAAAATAAATGCAAAATTATCTTTTGTTGTCACAAAGCTATAAAACGTAAAGGAAAGAATTAACGAGTAAAAAACGCAGTAGACCACCTACACTTTCTTTGACAGTCATTTCCTTCAAGTCTTTTCAGTACTCGTTTTATTAATCCTTATCAATGCCATTAAATATATGGAATGTATTTTTATCACCTATAACGAGGCTTAAGAATATCTTTTGTCCATTTCACGAGTACTCCCGAACTCCAGTGGGAAAATAAGTAAACAAATTTGGCAAGCCTTTTATGGTCTCTCCAGGAGAGTATTTATACCAATAAATTTGACTTTTCCTGCTTTAGGAAAAAACTTAATTTTTTCACTCATTTTCAAAAAATTTTGTTAGTGAAAAATAATATAATAATAAGTATCTGCTTTAAATCAGTCAAATTTTTAAATTAATTTGATAATACAGGTAATATTTTTCTAAAGATAATTATAAAGAAGAAAAGCAAAAGGATGGGAACATTTTGTCTTTATCTTTAATTATGCACTGGGACCAAATCTGAAGAACTTTAAAAATCTTTTCAACGAGCTATGGTCTACCTCTTTTTGCTCTATGACGATGACGAATACAAAATTAAAACATCTATTTACCTCAAAACCTCCAAACAAAGTTACTTCAGACATGATGTTGCATAAACTGGAATTTTATTGAAAATACATACCTGCTACTTTAATGTCGTTCAAGTGGAAATGCTGTAAGGACACCTGTCTGCTGCTTTGTTAATAGAAAATAATAATGATAGTTGTCCTGACAGTTCTTCATGCTACAGACGTCGTCGCATTGTTCCGTGCGGGCACTTGTCATCCAACAAAGTAGCCAATTTCCTACTTCAAAATTACGGGAAGCGTCTGCAGAATCCTGATAACAATACATATGGGAAATATATTAATTCTTCATAAATACAGTGTTTGCGGCATATTAAATATGGTGCACATCAAACAGTACGGTAGACGTTACTTAATGATTAATAATTAAAAAAAATAATTAATAAAAAAAATCCAGAATACATTTAATTTCTATACCTATTTCTTGTAATTTTGGAAAATACTTCTGTTCTTAAGAATAAATTATTGAGACTATTGAAGGTTATTAATAATAAATATTTGCTTTTTTTGTTTCTTTTAATATTTTAAAACATTTTTAAAAAATAATTATAAAATTTGACATTGACTCTGGTATTCTGTAAAAAGTATTTACAATTTCTTGAATGCATAAAACACAGGCTTCCTGTTTCAATATTTTCGTTGAATATAGTCTTTTTTTCTTAGACAAATCAAAATAAATACTAAAAAATATGAACAGTGACCTTACCATATTTTGAATAATTTATAATTAGCTATAAAACCACATACTCTCAGATATCATTTCAATTTAATCTTCCTTTTTTTAGGTTATGAAATGTGCTTAAAACATACCTATTTTCTAAATATGCAACTATCCAGAAGATTTGGTAGTACTTATGCGATTTTAATGCTATAATTTGAGTAAATGTACGAATAGCCTTACAAGGAAAAAACCGTTCTTCAATTGTTATGTTTGGGTCTCGGCTTGTAAGAGCTTGTGCACTTTTCTCTTAAGGTATCCGACTACGTTCGGAACCGTGATTTTAAAAAAGCACATTAATAGATAATTTTCGTAATATTTAGTGTCACTTAGATTAGAACACAAGTATAAAATAGTTTTAAGGACATTGTGACAAAAAATATTATTTAAATACAATATTTCGGCAAAAAATTAACTTAGAATAACCTTTTTTTTAAAATGTTCTCCTTTTGTGAAAAATGCTTCTATTATAACAAAATTTTGCCTGTGTATAGCTCAGACCTCTGTACAGAGGCTCAACTACGATGTTTGAAAAATTCATATTATTTTTAGAATTACAACCATTTGAAATAATTATCGGCGTTTTTTTTCTTAAAATTTCTCCCCTCTGTTGTCGTAAAACATGGATAAACCCACTTCTAGTTGAGCCTCTGTACAGAGATCTGAGCTATGTACAGGCAAAATATTATTATAATAGAAGCATTTTTCATAAAAGAAGAATATTTTGAAAATGGGTCATTCTATGTTCATTTTTTTGTCAAAATATTGTACTTAAATAATTTTTTATTGTAATACTATTCTTAAAACAATTTTATATATATTTTCTAATCTAAATGACACTAAATATCATAAATATTATCCATTTATACGCTTTTGCAAAATCACGGTTCCGAACGTAGTCGTATACCTTAAACACTTTTATACTAATGAAATCATTGCAAAATTATCTCTCTTACTTCAAGTACAACACGTTAATTCAGTATTAAATCTCAGAAATCTTGAAATTTTAAAAATCTGTCTCTAGACCTGAACAAAATTTATATCCTATGCAGCAATTTATAATGGATAATCTAGATTCCTAACTCCTGAAACATTACGCAATATACTTTACGGTATTAATTCTATAAAATACGAACAAATATTCGAAACACTCATTATTCACATTTCTTTTCGAATAACTAATTGGACATATTTGCTTGTAAAATACTAACTAACTGCTTACATATCTAGAAATATATTTTTTTCCACTAATGCGCCATAACGAGATACAAGATAATTCTTATTTTGAAAATAATCTACTTCAATATCCTCATCGCTTTCCGAATCGTACGCTCAAAATGGAATACAATTTCGTCCTTGGTGTCATCCCTTTTACCTTAATTGGCACCCTTCTACTAAATACTGCACCAAATAGAGGACATTGAACCTTGAAAGATTTTAAGTGTTATGCGCCCCGGCCCCCCCCCCCTTTCTGTACGGGTTATCTTCAGCGGTACTAGACTCGAAGTCCCAACTGGCCGGCCACGAGTTCATGACCATAACCCCTAGGTTACCGGGATAACCTGAATATTATCGGACAGTTCTCTTGGAAAAGCAGCTATTTCTTCCGCATTAAAAAAAGATCTTATGAGGCATTTTAATTCGTAATCATAGAAAACCACAGAAAAAATTTTAAAAAGTCATAACTAACATCTGTATATAATATTTATGCAAGAAATAAAATATATTTCGATATGTTTAAGCAAAATATAATGACTAGGTATCAAAGAAAACTCTTAAAACGCTCCTTCCCATCAATACATTTAAAATATGAATAGGCAAATTGAAAGCACTGCTTTGTCCAACAGGCACAAAAGAGGCTTATAAATAAATATATCCATAAACTAAATTTGAATAAAACTATATACGTTTTCCCCATTATTCTTTTAATTATAATGAAAGTTCAGAGAAAAAAAATCCACCGGAATGTACAAATTATAGAAAATTATTTACATATTGAAATAAAATCATCCAGCATTTTAGAATTCATTGTCTGTTTTCTTATAGAAATTTGTGTGTTACTAATATATTGTTTCAAACGCCATATTATCTAAAATATAACATTTCAAATACATTCGTGTAAAAAAAAGCAAAGAATAAAAATAAATGGTTCATTTTGCAACTAAGAACTGAGAAGTATCATCGGTTATCTTTATTTTTACGATTTCAAGAAATAGTATTCGTGTAGAATATACTCTATATGGTTGATAGGATTTTGTGCAAGTCCTTTTATCAGATATTATTTTGGATTTTTTATTTCATCCAATTACTTCTGAAACTCAAATTTTATGAGCTGAAAACAAGAATAAAAATAGCTTTATTTTGTTGTTCAATAGGATATATTTTTGGGGGAAAAAATAGACTTATTTTTATACGGAAAATAAAAAGAATATTGTCACAAGAATGAGATAACAATTCGAAGTAAGACTCGGGCAACAATTTTGCTGTTATCGAAAAAAAAGTATAAAGTTAAAAGCTTTTTTCAATCTGTATGATCTTTAAACATGTGATTATTTTAAAGAAATATTTTATTTTTGTATGGAAGAGAAATAAAGAACTGCAAAAATGTGTTCCTGTTATTATATGTATTGTATTTGTAGTTAGAAAATATATTTTTTAAATAAAAATGTATATGCTTTTTTCTTCTTTCAATATTATGGGAAAATGACTACAACCTAAGGATGATAAATGCTTTATTTAACAAAATGAAGAATGAAATATTTAAAATATATTAAACACCAAAGGAGAACATCTTTCTCCTACGTCTAGAGCTTAGCGCCTCTAACGTCCGTCTGCGTCATTTCCCGTGTGTCCTTTAGTCGGACATTCCTGGTGGGGTGTGACGTAAGTGTGAACTGCTCCACTCTAAGTAACAGGGGGAGGAGATGTGACATTGCGCATATCCAACCCAAAAATATTATAAACATATAAGCTCCAAATATTTTTCACAAATTATTGGCTACAGTTTTGGCAAATTTCCTCATGTTGTTGATGTTTAATTTAAAAAGCAAGTTTCTCTTTGTTTAGTGAGGAACATTACTGCGCAATTATATATTCATTGTAGAAGCCAAAAATTCTAAGAGCTTTTATAGAGCTGAGATGTAAGGGTTGATTTCTATAGGGATTCCCTAATCTTAGAAATATATGTAGTTTATAAAATTTAATTTCTCTGATACTTGTTCGTTGGTAATGCGCAACGTATTTTAATCTCAAGACATTTTAGTGTCTTAAATGAAGTTATTATTCCAAAAGAAAGAGAAAAAAGTGTAACACAAATTTTTCAAAATACGTGACTAAATACCAGTTTCCGAATGCGTATAAAATTTCAAGTTCACTCATTCGTATGTTAAAGTTAATATGGTCATAATGCGGTGAAAATATTTTCTGACTACATGCTAATTCTGGCATTTCCCCAATTCAAGGTGTTTTTTCCCTCCACACTTGAACTTGTATTTTTTTTACGAAGAAATACCTAGTAGCCACACAACTAGAAAAGTCCACAAATGCGATCACCTATAGTTTCAATTTAGCCGTATACAAATTTATATTTCTGTTTTTCTAGAAACAAAAATAAATAAAAAAACGACACAGAAAGTAATGCACGTACTCATCTTACATGTTTTTTAATGTAAAAAAAATGCCTCTTTTTATTGAGTAACATAAAAAAATGAATGTAAAATATATGTGGCTTCAGATAGTGTTATCAGAAATAAAACTGTCGTCATTTGTTTTGCTGGCTTTTTGCTATTTGAGATTGTAAAATATTTCACTCATTTTACCACTGGCAATATTTTTGCCCACTTGGCGACGTGTTTAAAAAATCGTGGGATTCTTTTTTAATGAGTTTTGATAAGCAATTGAATAAAAAGAATTTTTCTCTCGGCTGATTCTTGGCTGCTAGTGATAGGGTATCGTTGAGATCCAGCATGGCGTTCCGTTTTACCGTCCTGAACCCATCGATTTTGTATTCTGTTAAGAGTCATTGGATCTCAACAGACGTGAGCAGTAATACTGTGATACGATTAACTGAAATCCCATTACGCTACAAATCAACGTTTATCAAAAGTCAGAAACGTGTTAATGCGCATTTCTACTTCTTATACGAAGCATCACAACAACCTTTCACCTGGCAAGAACTTCCAAATGCAATTTGTGCATTAAACCCGACTCAACAATTTCCTCATATAAACACATTGTAGGTGTCTCTACAGGCGCCTACTTTGTCTGAATGCACTGAAAATCTAAACATTGTCATATCACAGCACCTTCTTCCTGTCGTTTTAATTCCACGTCTATAGCATGTCGCCTTCTTGGTGTAGAAATTTTAATGGGCAGTAGTATACAAATCTATATAGATAAAAGGTGCTTTAATAAACTTAATTTTGTTAATCAAATGATTTTTGTTTCTTTTTTAAATATCCTTTAACACGAAAAAAATATTTCAGTCCTTCATTTTCGGGTTAAAGAATCTTCACTGAAAACGACAATTACAAATAGACATTTAATCTAAACCAGTAGGTGATATTTTAAAATGTCGTGTTTTACAGAAGATGGCTGTTCTAACTGTAAGAGAAAATGAAATTGTTGAAATAAATTACTTCTAAATTCCCTTTGATAAATCTTCATTTTTTATCAAAACATGGGAAATTTTACTAAACGTGGAGAATATACATCATTTACTTTCGCTTTAATAATTCCAAACCATTTAGACGAAAATTATTTTTCATATCAGCAGTTGAAAGTAGCTCCTTTTCTACATTTCTTGGGTTTATTAAATATCATCTTCTCCATGGACTTAGGAAATATAATCTACTTACATTTCTTGTACAGATATATAAGTAGATGAAAGAAAAAACTTTTGAATACGTTTTTTTTTAAAAAAAAATATGTAAAAATACTTAGATAGTGTATATAAAGCGGTAAAATATGTTAGTTAAATTAGGGTTTAAATATTTTTTTAATACTTTTATAACAGTTAACCAAACGAGGTATTTATACATTAATTGTTCAAAACTAGAACATTAATATGATTTAAAGTAGATATACATATAAGAATAATAACGTAATGATATTGATAGGCAATATTAAAAAATATACATACGCATCCGCACTCTTACACACAAATATATATATATTTTGATAATTGTTAACTTGTTTAGTGTTTATTGGTTCGAAAATGATCTATACATTGAGTTCATAAACATTTTAGTAACAAAATATATTTAGAAATCCTATCCATTATGATTCTTATAATTTCGTTCAATATATGACACAAAAAAAAGAGAAAGTTGGATAACCAATAAACTGGCTTAAAACCATTTTTTTTAAAAAAAAATAGTCGACCCTTCAGTAATTTAGAGGTAATTAATAATAAGAGAATATAATCTGTAGGTCAGTTAATAATTATAATATTAGGAATTTGTTTTAATTCATTTGACTAGGCTCAAAACAACATTTCTTCTATGATTAATCTTCACGCCTAGTCCCAGCTGGCTTTCCAGTATACGTTTCAGGAGGTTAAATGTAGGTTGTTTAATATGAGAAATCAACCATAATTTCATTTTATATTTCCATTTTGGCTTTGATGATAAATATTATCAAAATGAGCACTTTAACGGAAAGATACAAGCTGTTCGTCTGTTGTTAAATTTTCGTAAGGAATGACATCTTTCAAATCTCAAACATTGAAAGGTTTTCGTTCTGGTTCTAAATATCTGTTTGATAGGCAGAACATTTTATGTGGGATGAGCAATCTGATTAATCCATTGAATTCAATTCATCATTGCTTATTTCATCTGGTAGATCCTTTAATTTTAGCAAGCACTTTCTTATTGCCCCTTTAATAAGTTTACGCTTACAATTGCGTATATTACTTTGCACTACAAAACTCAAAAACCACTCTATGTTTGAACGACTATGGTCGTGAATTCCATGCTGTCTATGTTTGTTTCTGTAATCAATCAATTTTTTTTAACTTAGAGAAATAAGTTGTGCAAGTGTAAATATATATATAAAAAAATTACTATCACAATTTTTAAAAAAAAACATCCTTTTCAAAATTATAATTAAATATTGGGCATTATAGGATAAAATTTACTGAAAAGTTTTATGTTTAAATTGCATGGGGGGTGATTTAATACTGTAAGTAATCCTTGAGCAAATATATACATAATGAATTACTTGAAAGTCACACTAAACTATTTATAAGAATACTTTAAAATTATAATACGTAACCAACAAATACTAAAATGAGCTGCTATAAGAAGATCAGTACAAAAACATTTACTAACACAAATAAACGAGAACAACTACAAAAGTTACGTTTATTAGGTAAGATAATTACTTATCTAATAAATATATATAACAGAATAAAATGCAAAAAATGAGAATATATGAAATTAGTATAAGGAGATAAAATTAATCTACAATACCTCATCAGCGCTAAGTATAGAAATTTTTTTTAAAACGCAATGCACATATTCCTTATAACCTCAGCACTTGATTACAACTTAGCACCACTTGTTTGGGAATTTAGCTGATTTTAATAATGCATTAACAACTATTTAGTTGTCAATTATTGAATTAACTTTGTAATTTCTATGTTTAGATGGTATTTATAATTATTTTTAGTGGGTTACATATTTGCAACACACACAAAACATTTGCAGACCGACACGTTCTCAAATGTGAGAGCTAGTTCAAGGTCGCACCATTTATTGGTGGCCCTCGGTTCCAAATTTTGACCCTTGATTTTTTTTTTAATTCAAGCTTTGGTTGGATGCTAAATATTGTTGTGATTTAATTTTTCCGAGATTACCTGAACCAAATTAACACTGAAGGGATCTTTACATGCCACATAATCTAGTGATATATTATTATAGTATTTTAAAAAATTTAGTCTAACATTTTGTATCCTAAGTTTCCTGCTTTATCTTTTTTTTTGTGCATAAATCTCAACATAAACGATACTGAATGGGATGTAATATTAACTTTTTGAATTACTCTAAAGAGAGTAATTGTGTGTGTGTGACGAGTAACATAAACCTTAATTAACTGTTCTATTAAAAATGTTATTTTTGACTTTTTTATACAACGTCAAATTTGGTAATTATATTTTGGAAAAATCATCCCTTATATATGAAACCCGACATTCTATACAATGCCTAATCATTGTATAGAATGCCTAAAACTAGTCGGCAATTTTTGAAATAATTCATATTTCATACATTGCCTAGACATTCTATAGAATGCCTAATGAGAAACAGGCAAAGTATGAAATACATCTCCAATTTGTTTCGAATATTACGTAGCAAGACACGAGAAATTTAACTCGAGGCTCAGACCATGAATTTGTCCGTTGCGCTTTGTGATTTGTTTGGGAATATTAAAATATTTAATTTTACTTAAATTTGTTCAACAAAAACTTGATTGTTTTCCTGTGCTGCACATTGGCATAACCAGCCCTGAGTAAGCCCCGCATCAAAAATTTCATGGGGGCCCTTTTTTTGGAAAATAAATAAAAATGTTTGTATTGTTAAAATTTATTCGAAAGTGTGAAAATAAGTATACATGGACAAACTTTATTACTTAAGAACTAGTTTGTTGCCAGTTGTTTAATAGGTACTTTTCTCGATTTTTTTTCGGCAAAAACATTTATAATAATATCCATAGCTGATGATTTTAGTTTTTCAAGTTCGTTTGTTTTTGTTGACCGTATTGTTAAGTACAAAAACTGATTTTGTGTGGCCTACGAAAGCTATAAGATGATGTTTAATAATTTTTAGGAAAGAAAACCTTTTAGCTGTTGCAGTTGTGACAGGAAGGGTAAAAATTAGTAGGATTGCCATTAGAACATTCAGAAAACTGTAATTGAGGCTATTGAAATTATATAGCATCAGTTCTGTTGCCCCTTGATATAATGATTTACTCAATTTCAAATTTTAAATAGCCTTTTGAAGCAATTCATAGATAGTGTGTTAAGTATTTATCATAATCAGTAACTATTTTTGCAGTTTCTTTTCTTTTTTTTTTTTTTTTTTTACTTCTTAGTTTGAAAAGAATAAATGTTTATCCGGTTGTAAGATTTCGAAAATCTTGCTAGGATCAAAGAAACTAAAATCCTTGTCAGGTTTAGGATATTAACACATTTTAACAGTGATATTACACATACACTTTGAAAAATGATTCGGAATCTGAAATTCTCTCATCTTCAAATAACTCATTAAAAAAAAGAAGCTTTCTTCTGTTTTGTTTCTGAAAGTATGGAAAAATCTCCGGACTCTTTTAGCAAACACCTGAATAAATTTAGAATTCTTATTAATGCCAGTCTGCTCAGACGATTGTTCAACAGAATATTAGATTTCGTCATTTCTGTTTATGCTGTAGGGTTATAGAAATAGGGTCTATGATTTCATATATCCAAGAAAAAAATGAGATCCCAAGCCTTCTATAAAACCATACCAGTCTAATATAGTAATTATATCTTTATACTCATCACGTTTACATTTTGCAGTTAAAATTGAATTAAGTTTACAAAATCCTTTCATCATTACTAAGTAGCAAATCTAACAAATGATTTTAAAAATATTATTAACCTTTATTGGATTTTAACGCAGCAGCATAACCTAGACCTTCATATTGAAAATAGGGATTTCTACTAATCTCACACAGTATTAACAAATTCGTTAAATACAAGTAGCGGTGAATAAATTAATATTACGATTTCAAAAAAAAATAATTAATTGTCCTATGTGTTGAGGTAATATGTATGCATTTCTTATTTTATTTTCATTCACTGAAACGTGTCTAATTTAAAGTTTGTGATAAATGTATGGAATTTTTAAACTACCTCATAATAACAGGATTTAAAAGAACGTAACTCCTTTTTCACTCTACAAATATATTATGTATCTCGCATGGTTTTACACGATGTTTCATGTAACTTATCAACCCTGTAAAATAAAGTCGGAGGCAATATGAGCTACATTGTTCAAGGGGATTCACTACAAGACCGACAAACATGCAGAGGGTACAGACACAACATGAAATCACTTAGGAATGCAAGATCGCCATTGATGTTATTGCGAGCTATGGTGCAAAGAAGCAGGAAAAAAAAACCGAGAAACAGCAACAAATTACAGAAACAGAAAATATTTTATTGAAAGGTTATACTAAAACAGGTTTTCGAAATTATGACCACAAGTCATTCAAAAGACTTGACAGTGGCACTACATGGAATTCCATACGTTCTCAAAGATAACTGGCATGTCACGTATCCTTCCGTTAATTTCAGGTATTCGAACGATGAGATCTTCCACTGAAGGAACAGACGTCTATTACACCCAACTCTTCATGTGACCAGAACCGAACTCACGTCACCTTCTGTTCACATTTGCAAAATTCGAGTGATATAAAGCACCTCTGTTCCAGTAAGGTCCCTAATACAAATGCCGAGCAGCGTGCACATTATAATTTGCAGCTTTATACTTGATCAGCACGTCGACAAGTTTTTCGTTTGAATGCAAGTTTATTTTACTACCTCGAGAAACGGATCGCAAATGTCAACTTCCAGCAGAATTTGTTTCCCGAAACCTTCCGTTCAGTGTCAACTATAACAAGACTGTCTGGAGTGATCTTCTAAATCGTAAGGAATTCCATGTTGGGCCAATGTCAGGCAAGCCAGATGAATTCTGATCATAATTTCAAACACCCCTTGTAGTACAACCTTCTAATAAAAATTTTCTCTGTCCCATTAACGTGTTGTTGTGTTTCTGTTCTTTTTCTCTTCTTCTTTGTACCCTTGCTTGCAACTACGGTATTAGAGACCCTGCAGTCCTACATGATTCCGAGTGGTTTCTGTACTTCCTACATACCCTGCAAGTTTGTCAGTCTGGTAGATAATCACCCTGTGTAGTATTAAGGAAAAAATCTTACCATATATCATTACAACCTAGATAAGTCAGACTTGTTGACAGTAGGAAAAAATGATGTATCGGGCCACTTAAGGAGTATTACATTATTTATATACATATATTTTATTTGCTGGGGTGTACTTTTCTCGTTTTGAGTGACTTTTCACTTTATATTTCATATAAAATCACTTTATATTGAATTTTGTGTGTAACTGAATTAATTCTAAAGCATGTTTAAATACAATAAAATTAAAATTATTAGTTCAAAACAATTTAAAACGTAAGCAATTAAAGTCCCACCTTCAGGGGGCAGCGGTAAAATTATCAAAAGTTGGCAGGTCCACGGGGATGAAACGGAGTTATTTTATGTACTTCGTGAAGCTCATTTGGCTATTGGACACTATGATAGAATTCCGAAAGAACTTTCTACCAAATACAAAACATTACACTTTATGATATTGAATTGTACATTTACCTTGGTGAACCATGTCAGAAAAAACAGAAAATTATTTTTTTAAAAAAGGCATTGTTATGAAACCTGTGATGTATTTCATAATGCCATTATATTGGGACTTTATTGAGTGGAAAAGAGGATGGATTCTAATTTCTGGAAACTTTTGAAGGAATTTTAAAACAAGCATATAAGAAATCTCACTTAACGTTGTGCTCTAAGAACTTGCTTAGAAAAGATATTCTTGTCCAAAAAATTCCGCTCCTGCCATTTGAAATTGGGCCAAGGATTAGTCAAATGTATGTGTAAAACAAAGTACCAAAATAAGAATTATTTTGCGTGAAAAATGTAATAAAGTGTAATTCAAAATGTCATTCAAGCCTACTATGTTGCAACGAGTAGGTTAATTTTAATTTCTTATTTTTTATATGAAATTTTTGTTTTCCTTAGCAAGAAATACATAAGTTTTGCTTGGTACATTTTTCAATTGTTTTTATATATAATTTTTTAATGGTACTTTCATTATTTCTTCAAAATAACATTTGTATTTTTTACGAATGTTCATCATTGATATAATAGCCTTATCTTGACCTTTTTTCATACTTTGCTTAAGGTATCCGACTACGTATGGAACCGTGATATTAAAAAGAGCATAAATGGATCATTTTCATGATATTTAGTGTCACTTATATTAGAATACATGTATAAAATTGTTTTAAGGACATTGTGACAAAAATTATTTAAATACAATATTTTGGCAAAAATTATCTTAAAATAACCTTTATTCCAAATGTTCTCTTTTTGTGAAAAATGCTTCTAATATAATAATATTTTGTGCCTGTATATAGCTCAGACCTCTGTACAGAGGCTCAACTATGATTTTTGAAAAATTCACATTATTTGCAGGGTTATAACCAATTGAAATAATTATCGTTTTTTTCTTAAAATGTCTCCCCTCTGTGGTCGTAAAACATGGATAAACCCACTTCTAAGTTGTATATTTCAAACATTCTAGTTGAGCCTCTGTACAGAGGTCTGCGCTATATACAGGCAAAATAGTATTATAATAGACGCATTTTTCACAAAAGGAGAATATTTTGAAAATGGGTCATTTTATGTTCATTTTTTGTTAAAATATTCTACTTAAATAATTTTTTATTGTAATACTATTCTTAAAACAATTTTATATATATTTTCTAATCTAAGTGATACTAAATATCATAAATAGTATTCATTTATATGCTTTTGCAAAATCACGGTTCCGAACGTAGTCGGATACCTTAAATAGCTTTTGGCATTCTATAGAATATCTTGGCATTCTACACAATACCTAGGCGAAGTATGTAATAATTCTCCTATTTAATTATTCCCTAAAATGTCAGGCATTCTTTACAATGCCTAGGTATTCATTATAATTCTGGAATTTCATACTTTTCTGGTAACATATATGTTTAAGCATATTTAAATTGATATTCCTAAAAGCATGTTAATAAAATGTGCATTTGATTGTATATTTTAGCTTTGCATTTTTTTCCTGCCTTTGAAATTTAATCCAAATAATAAAATTTCTTTTGATTTTTTCCCCTTTTATTTCACGCAAAACAATTGCAATATTTTTCACTTTTAATAAGTTTTTTCTCGGGCAAACTGCATCAAATGCGAAACAATTATTAAGAGTTTATTTCATTTGTTACAGTCTGATGCATGAAAATGTTTAAAACATTTGAAAAACATCCCCTTTGCTTTTTTGATTCATCTATCTCAGTCTGATGTATGAAAATATTTAAAATATTTTTAAAATATTTCATTTCAAGTTACATTTTATTTCTTTATTTAATAAGTAATTCTCTAAATAACTAGTGCAAATTTAGAAACATAGAAGAAAGTTGGAAGTGCAAAGTAAACTAATTGACTCTTCTTTACCAAGTGTTACTTTCGGTCCAATAAGTATACGTAAAATCTGCTCAACTGGAAATCCCTTTCGAAAACCCCTAAAGCCGATTACAGAAACCCAATACGATTACCTGTGAAATAACAATGAAAAGTCCAAAAAGTTTTTAAGGAAGCCTTTAAGCCTTCAAAAAGTCATCAAGCTATAATTGATATTTATATTTTTCAATTTGTATTGAGATTATTTAGAATTTGATTTTTGGG
>BMAV01020366.1:11688-43148 GCA_019973955.1 Trichonephila inaurata madagascariensis | reverse complement strand
ATCCAATTTAGCTTTCTTTAGTAAATAATTTAGCTCTCAACATTGTAAGAGCTGAGAGACCAGCTCAGTCAGAGGAGGGTGATTTTGTAGGATATTCCATTTGTAAGAAGTTAGATCATATCACATTTACCGAGGTCGGCAATTCTAATCAAAACAGTATTCCACATCAACGCCATCTAGCGTCCTTTTTGAAAACGCCGACATGAACCATTTTCGCCAGAGGCCCACTAACCGTCGAGAGAAGTCGTGTTTCGCGCGTCAGCGCATTTTCGTCCGCGCCAGGCGGTAAATCTTAATAGTACCATAACGAGTTCTATCATTCGTCCGCGCCAGGCGGTAAGTCTTAATAGCACCATAATGAATTCCATTTAATCTCAATTGCCTCCCTTAAAGTAATGTGATCTAACTTCCCTATTCTTCCGAAATATGTTTATCTAACTTTCCTATTCTTTTGAAATATTCCCCATGTAAATACTCCCCTATAATTCTTAATAAATTGTTTAGTTTTCAACTAGTTTCTTTCTTGAACTATGTTGTCTACTTTATTTCAAAATTAACTAACACACCCTAAAAACCCCTAGACACCACGCCATAAAAACCCCGCCATCTGAAGAATCCAATCTTTTTGGAAGATTTCGGTTGGATTCCCACAATTATTAAACTCGTTCTTAACTTAGTATTGTTAGATTAATTATAAAATACATTGTGTAGCACTGATATATTTATAAGTGTAATATATCAGTTGAAATACGTATTTTGTTTTTTATTATGCCAGAATGTATTTTGTTTGTTTACTTTTAGTAAATTAATAACTTTTTTTTAATAATCTTTTGTTTTCGACTTTTCATTATGCTCGTACCCCGCCTTGTAGAATTGTTACGCCCCCCAAGGAGGCCATGCCCCACAGTTTGACAAACGCTGCTGTAAAACCAAGATAACATTTGAAATTTAAAATGTGGAAAATTGATCAAAATGTTATAACTCCTGTTTTGCTTTTTTTAATTATTATTTTTCATTATTCTGATTTTTGTCAATAACACTGAATTTGAAGCAATTAAGAAACACTCTTTCACAATTTCTGCATCAGTAAACGGTTTCATATGATTACCAATAAAATAACAAACTTCATAGAATGTCTTTGTTACCGCTGTGATATTACCACTAACAAAACACTTTGTTGTTGTTGTAAAGATTATTCAAGAAAGCCTATTTATCACCTCTTGAAAGAGATCTTAGAGGAAAAGTATCATTGAATGATTCCCGTTTATTAGTATTTTTTAAATACACCACTTTCGTGACAAATCTGATCCATGTTTCTTTTTCACTACAAAATAGTCAACCTCCCAATCTTCTTGAAATGATATATTCTCTTCGAGTATTTTTCGCTTGCAAGATTTGAAAGATAGTTACAAATTAATTCCACCCACTGTTCACTCCTCTGTTTTATATTATCACTAACCGTAACCGTTCCAGATAGAAAAAAGAATGTCAATTCGTACCCGAACGACACCGACAGCAAAAAGCAAAATTCATGTGTTTGATTTCTTGATAAAGAATTTCCCACCAAATTTTTAATACAATGTTTTTAAATAAGTAAACTTCTCAGAGCAATGAGCCATGACCGGGCCACTTAAAAAGGCTTGGTGGGTCACAGGTTGAGTATCGCTGGTCTAGTCAATACGCTTTAAGAGCAAATCAGTTACCCTTTTAATGCCTGATCTTTTATATTAAATTTTAAAAAATTGTTTTTTTATAGGAATGTAGTCATAGATTACGTAAAAAATAAATAAATAGAGGCAATAATACTGAATATTTATTTCAAGAAAAGTTGTTTGTAGACATTTAGTAACATTCAATTGTTTCCAGAAATCTGGCATATATCAAATAAAATTTTCAAATGCAACATTGATAGCTTACCTTACAGCGGATGAGAAGTAATTTTTACATTTAGGTAAGATAATTCTTTATAGGAAACTCGAAAATGGAAAATATTTCGCTAGTAACACACTGAACATCATCATCTTACACATTCCAATGTCAAAAAATATGTATAACTTACACTTCAGGAGTAAGGTCATCTCTTTCGCATAGTATTTATTGTCTATGGTTATCAACGTGTGTTTGGTAAGGCTCACAATCATATTTTTGAATAAAATTAAGTGGAAATTGATTGTAGAAACTAACAACAGTATGCATTTAAAGATTAAATGGTTAAATCATAAAAACAATAAAAAAGGAAAACAGGAAACTCTTGGAGACAAATAGCGATGACGCCAATCTTCTATGTTGACCAATGTAACAAATTTAAGTCCATTTTCATTTTCAATGTACAGTAGAACGTCATTTATCCGAACGTTTATTATCCGGAGCGTCAAATATCCGGACCAGTTTTTTTCTGTCATCTACATGTATTGTATATGAAAATGCATGAAATAAGCTGTAGCCAGATTTAGAAGGCGAAAAAGACTTCAATGATGACTACAGAGAGGAGAATACCGACTTTGTCCAATCAATCCCAGAATTTCAAGAATGCGATGAAGATGTAGAAACACCCGGATGGCGTGCGATGCAGAAGATTGTGGATTTCAAATGCTAAATGATGACGAGATTGTGACTTCCGTGCAAAAAGAATCCGACCCTGTCGACGACGAAACGGATGAAGACGAGAACGGTATTCTGTCCCAATTGATTCAGATAAACGTCGTTCTACTGTATTGCAAATATTTTACGATACATACATCTTATGAACATCTTAATTAATAAGACAAATTATTCTCTAAACCTAAAATAAACTGCTCAATATATTATCCTTTTTATATATCCCTGTATCATAAAATTTTCGTGCTTAACTTCTCTCATACAAGCATTTTGGGGATTTTATAAAAGTAGAGGATATATATTTAAAATAATTTAAAAATTTCGTTATTTTAAGTGTGTTGCTAGATGTATGTAATATGTATTATATCTATTTATATCGAAAGGTTTTACAGCATTTTACTGCTTTATATGAGAAGAATTACAGTTGCATTCTCAAAATAAGACCTGTACATGTTCGAGATTTGATGATCAAGGATAGAGTAATATCAAAGGTCACTTATAGATTAGTGAAGACAGACCTAATAATTTCAAACCTAGGTCGTATAGGCAAAACGGGGACATCATGGGATCAGATATCCCTTTATAAGAATTTACAGAATGTTCATCGTATGAAATTGAACCTTTTTCGGATTCAAATTGTAAAACAAATACAACATTGTAACAAAAATAGTTCATTTCGATCGTGGACCCTATGTCTCGATTGTTATAGACTCAATTTACTGCCCGGCCTCACAAGCCCGGCTGCACGCGACTTGCCAAAAATAACTTTTGTTTTCTTTATATTGACTTTAAATTCAGTTATTATTATGAATTGTAATTGTAGTTATAAAATTTAACTGTAACTGAAGTTATAGAAAGTTCTCGAGAACGTCCCATGGCTGTATAGGTCGCAGGGAGTAATGCCTGAGGCATATGTTCAGTTGACGGGAGATGTTGAAATAACGTCTTTTCAAGATCATTTCCCTGATGAAAGTAAGTAATTTTAGCAAATCCCTGAACTGTTTCAGTGAAATGATGAAATGAACTATTCAGGATTTGCATTGGCAAAATGCTGTCCAGGAGGGAGGAAACACCTGGGGGGAGAGTCGAGTCCTTGTACTTCCTAACCATACGGGTAGTACTATCGATCCCCTAAATATATACCACATATCTTTAAAAAAATGACACCATAGGATTAACATAGAGATTGATATTGTAATGCGCAAGCTACCGAGAGAAAAGATGTTACACATAAAAAAAATACTAGCCTAATTTTCTAATTATTTATTAATTAGTTTCGAATAAATAATTTGTATTTCATTGACTATTGTTGTATTACTTCTACACTTTAATGTAATGCACCCTATTCGTTAAATAAACACTTTTAAACTCTTGAAAATATTATGTAATCATTTCACTGAAACACATCAGGGATTTGTTCAAACTCCTTACTTTTATCAGGGAAATGACCTTGAAGAAAAACGTTATATTACCATCTCCCGTCAATTGATCATCTCCCTTAGGGATTTGATGAAATTCCTAATTTCATAATTTTCCTGCGGCATATATGTTAAAGAAATGTTAAGTTCGTGGAAAGAGTGTAGTTGAATAGTGACTAGAAAGAGTTGTTATCATTTCACTAAGAGTAGTCGGTACCCCCTATACTGATAATGTTAAATTGAGCCATTTTAGGAACCTGTTTCTCAGAAACTGTTAAATATAAAAACTTCAAATTTTGTCTAAATATTAATAAGGCTTTTTTATTTAAAAAATGGTAAAATATTTCAAATATATTGTTTGCTTTTTTCAAAAAAATTCATTGTAAAAGTATCACTCTGAAATTTTTGAAAATTGTCATTTTTTTTTTTTTACGATAACTGCTATTCAGCAAAATATTTTGGGAAAATCCCTCAAAAAAATAGCTCCATTATATATAGTTACATATTATTTATGCGCAGTAAAAATTGCAAGTACATTCATATATGCATATACAAGTACATATAGTATTTTTCAGTTTTTGTTCAACAAGATTTTTTTTAGCATTTTGCCTCAATTTTCACAAATTATGTAACAATCTGTGAAGAATTTTTAACTTCGATACATTAAAAAAAATATCAAATTTGACCTTATAACATCATAAAAATAATGTAAACATGTATCAATATGTAACAGTAATGATTTGGAAATATGTGATTTCACGACATTGCGAAAGGTTTCATTATGGATGAGTATGTTCACATGCAAACACAATTTCTAAAAGTTTCGAAATTCAAAATTTTCTCTAAACTGTACAAGAGATTTCTAAAAAAGTCCAAAATAAAAATGTTTTTAAGTTTTTAAACATGAAATTTATGTATTTTTATGCATGTAACAAGCTTCTCGCAACGACAAAAAGCATTACACATCTGAGTTATAATCAGTTACCATTTATTGTAATACCTTTGAATATTAAAGCTTAAAAACTTGTCTGAACAATAAACAAACATTAATATTTGCAATGAATTGAAATATTTAAAATATATTGTTTAGTTTTCTCAAAAACATGTAACAAAAATATCACTATGAATTTTAAAAAAATTGGCATTTTTTGTCACGATATGTGGATTTCAGTCAAATATTTTATGAAAATCCGAAAAAAAACTCACATGAATATATATAGTTACATATCAGTAACATGAGGAAAAAAATTTCATTTGCAAACATACATTGTTTTAAAAACATCATTTTTGAGACAATTGAATTTTTACTATGAAATGTGACTTCCTCAGAAAAATAATGAATTGCAACATGCATTTGTCTCATTTTATTAAACATTAGCATCTTTGCAATTTATTTTGCATAAAATAGTAAACAAAAAAAGTCATAAATTGCCCAGAATGGCATTTTTCAGTTTTTTTAACGATATAATTTCTAGTATTACATCAATTTCTCAATTCTGTAACAATTTTTGAAGAATTAGTAGCTTTCATGCTTTACAGATATCAAATTTGAACATATTGGATAAAATATATTGGAAATATGTATCAATATGGTTTTGGTATGAATTTGAGATGGTATTTAAAAATACCTGATTATACAACATTTTGAAAGTTTTCGCTGGGTTTTTGTAAAGTTATCATTAGGTTTTGTTGTTGCAGACAGCTTGTAAGTTTTAAACTTGAAATTTATGTATTTTTATGTATGTAACGAGCTTCTCGCAAAGACAACAAACATCACATTTGATGTCATCTCATACATTTTTCTCAGAAACAATTAAACATAAATACTCAAAAAATTGTATTGTATATCAATTATACATTTATATTTATACTGAAGTGAAATTTTTTTAAATATATTAATTTGTTTTTCAAAGACAAACTGTCGGTTCACAGAGCATTAATATTATATTATGAACTTATTGAAAATTGTTTTGTTTTTTTTTTTTGTTATATCTGCTTTGTATTTGGATGTTTAAGGAATATTTCAAAAATGTCACTTCAATAAACACAATTGCATTTAAGAAATATAGAGTACATGCATACAGGAAATTTACACATTTTTAAAAATATAAATTTTAGAAAACAGAAATTTTTATAAAAAAGTCTTACCTTATCAGAACAAAATGTAGCCTATAATTTATTTTTCATGGTAATGAAGGATAAGATTCTTGATTCCCCTTCAATTTCCATTGATTTAATGGATAGTATGAAATGTGTCTTTTACTATTTTGTAGATGAAAAGCAAATGTTTTACATATGCCATATTTTAACAACTATAGCCTTTTCAGTATCTATATTGGTTACAATAAGTGCATCCTCATTTCCATCATATATCTTATTTTTAAGCTTTTGAAATAATTTTATAATTATCATTTTTTAAAAAACCACGTTTTAATGTATTATATAGAATCATCATAAACAAGTTATTAAGTAATTAGAAGTATAAAAATTTCGAAAGGAGAAATTTCACTGTTTGTTTCTAATTAAACTACAAAAAAATTTCGTCCGGGTACTAAATTTCAAATTAAAAGTAAATATTTTCATCATTTTTACAAACTTGGCTCCAAAAGTACGTAAGCAAACTAACAGCTAAACTTGCAGTTAAGTTTCATTTAATCTACAGTTAATTGTGTATGATTAAATGAAATTTTGTGAAGGCTTTGCAAGTTCTCAGATTTAAAAAGTCAATATTTACACTTAATCTGTCAAAGTGGGCGTGGCCCGTGGCAGCTGATTATTTTTAAAAAGTCATTTTAAAATACTTCTAATTCATATAATGGCTTGTATGTTATATCGTTGGAAAGGTGATGATTTGGAGGTTTTAGAAATATCAAAAACTCAAAATCGATTTTCAAAAAGTTTTTACCCTACTGACTGCCTTAAGTATCCAATTACCACATTAGTTTAATCTACGCGACATCTGTATCTTAAGACGCTCATTAAAATTCAGTATAAAAAAATCACTCTTATTAATGCTCTTTAAGCACAGTAATCATTTTTCTGAACAAGTGAAGAAAATATAAATGTAACTCAGCGTTTCTCATCAGTGGGATGCCCCCCCCCCCAGGGAGCGTGATAACCCTACAAGGGGGTGCTAGCATATCGAAAATAAAAGATTTAAAAAATTAATTTACTGGAACGAAGTAAGCAAAATACTTTCTGACATATAAAAAAAATACGCATTTACACTGATATAATTTATATACTCGTATATCAGCTGGCGATATTACTTCATCAAAAATAAAAGTTTCCACTTTGATACGTTCATTAACTATCTGATCATATAACTAAAAAAAATTAAAAAACATTTTGTTTGATTTTCTGTAATCCCGCGATAAGAAATTTTTTTTTATTACGTTTTCTTTTTAAGCCTAAAATTCTACGCTTTCAAAAAAAAAAAAAAACTCAAACCTAGAGAAAAATTTTAGGAAGATAAGAAATTCATTACAGATATTATTATTGAAATTTTGTACATAAGCTGTAGAAAGAAAAGGAAGACTTATTCACTTTTCACCCACGAAGCAGATTTGCTGATCATCGTTTGACCTTAGAACATTAGTATGATTAGTTCTGTCCCTTCTTTTATGTTTTTTTTTTCATTTAGGGAAGTTGCAAATTATGAATTTCTGTTGCCCATTTTTCCATGTGAACGAGTTATTTGATACTTGGAAAAGCACAGAGAGCACTTTGAAGGATAATTTGGCTAAGATTTATTTTTATGGGTATTCTAAAACGTATAAAGCATGATGGAATACCCGTTTTACACAATTCTTTTTTTAGAACCAACATCCATATTTTTATATTGAATACACTTTTAACCCGAGAACGGCCCACGGGGCTCTAAGTCAAAGGACAGCAACACTACAATAATTTGAACAAAAGGTGATGGTTTTGCCTATAAATATAATTCCTGTAATGTTAGCAAAAAGTTTTTGTGATTTGTGTCCTTTTTTAAGGTTACGTACCTTTGAAACATTTTAGTTCAGTTTTAATGGATTTTTTCTCAAATTATCAAAGAAAAAAATTAAAAGTCCTTGAAAGTAGGTAAGTATATTTTCTCTTAGTTAAATTATTCACTGGAATTTTGATTTTCATCATCTACAATAAAAATAATTGCAAAAAAAAAACTTTGGAGTGCCTCAGTCACCTTGCGCAACTATTAACGTTAGTATCGTGTGCGCGCCTGCCCTACCGGGTTAAAACATTTTGAAGTCTTCTCGCTTTAAATATTAATGTCAAATGTGATGGATATGATAGAGAACAACATAGGCTAAACTCTTTTTCTAGTGACATTTATACTTTTAGAAATGGATGATGGAGGAAAATTTTTAATTACATACCATTTTGCAAACTGTTCCAATTTAAAAATTAGAGAAATGGAAAATAATAATTATCACTTAAAAGTAATTTGCTTAAAATAAATATTACTTCAAAGAAACAATTATCAAATTTAATACTTATCTTGTTAATGTGTACGGTTTATAATAAAGATGGTATTGTAGCTTCAGCGCCAAAGCACATTATTATTGTATAAGGGGGCACAATAAAAATTATGGTTGAAAATTGGGTCACCAATAGTGAAAGTTTGAGAAGCACTGATGTAACTGATTTTTCTGCTTTTTATTTTCTTTAGTTCTATATCTGAGAAATTACATTTTATATTTATTATTTTTTGTCGATTAGCATTATATAGTTTTATAGATTCACTTATTTTTATATTGATAGTCTAAACTTTTCTTGTTACATAATAACATGAGATAAAAACTGACATAACTAATTTTTAATTCCTTTGAGAAAATAACTTTCTTTTAGATATAATAGCTTATAAGAAATTTTTAAGTGTTATTTTAAGTAAATTTCTCGGATTTTTTTCTTAATTCAAAAGTCTTATAATCAAAATACTTATTTTTAATTCCTTTATTTCATATTTTTTCTTAGAAAATTATTTACAGATTCCAAAGAGTTGATTTTTATATAGGAATCGCGTGCGTTGTTATTGATTTTTATCTTAAAATATTTCAAAATATGCTCATCATTTTTGTGAATGAGTAATTTCTATTGATTTAGTTTCCACCTCAGTTCCAATAACTCCTTTCATTGATTCAAAGCAAAATGAAACTCCATTAATTTAATTAAGGCAGCCCCTTCGCAAAACAATAACCTCTTTATTGACATTTTTTCCCTTCCAGAAATGACTGAAAATATTTTTTCCCTCTGGCATTCCATTCAAGAGTTGAGGCTCACTCCACTTTGATGGAAATTATGAAGTATATTAAGAAAAGCTTTTAGACTGGGAATTTATTCTTATTTTTCTTTACTTTTTTCCCATCATAAAACTCAAAAAGAAGTACTGCATTCAATAGCGTGTTTATCAAAGAAATTCAACGGGTTTCCTTTTCAAACCAACTACCGATTCATCTCAGTTTACTTAATTAATTAATATAAAAGAGGATTCATATGGACGAGAAAGAAAAAACTAAAAGGTAACCAATGAATAAGTTCTAAATTAAAAATGCCAAAGAAGTACTAATGCTGGGCTTATATCATCAAACCATACTCAAAGACCATATTAAAAATAAAATACTAGTGGAGGAAAACGTTAAATTTATTTTAAACTTCTTCTAGCTTTGAAATATAAATATTTTTAGTATGCAAGTCTCTCAAATTTCGTAATTCTTCCTTTCATTAAAAGAAAAGGCTGGAATTAAGGGAACACAGTACGATTTAGTTGACAAAAATCCGTCCGTCTTTTTTTTTTTACTCTAAATTATTTTTATGTAATGTTCTATAATCTCAAAATATTTAAAAGCTCTAAATTAAAAAATTCAGATTTATGTTAACGTTTACGCTCGCTTATATTCACATTCCAATGGCAAATAAAAAACTTCAAACGCATTCATCTCTGAAAGTAAAAATTAGTTTATCCTCATTTAAAATGCTAAAACCTTTTTTCTATTGGGTAAAAAGCATTCATATTTTTTTCAATATAATGCTAGTACTACATGTAACAAAAATTGGTGTGCAATATGAGATCAAGAGAGCGTTTATTTCTTAAAAAATAGTTGAATTTAGAATCGATACATTTTTTTATGAATTTTCAGCAAGAATTCATAAATAAGAGCATTGTACGATTAGCAGTCTTGCCTGCAGAAAACTCATACCGACTTTTGTTATACATAGTTTTAGGAACTAGTAAATCAAATTTCATATGTGTACGTCAAATATTGGATGAGGAGTAACATTTTAAAATCCTTCATAAATTTTTAAGAATTTTCTTGAAAAATCAAATGGTTAGCTTTTTGTGGTTTTTTTGAATACAAAAATTATTTTACATAATATATATGCATAGGTCACAAGTAAACAAATTGTGAAAATCGTAAAATGAAATATTTTCTTATAAATCGTTCCATGTCCTCTTAAAGTTTCATAAGTTGTTTAAATGAGTACAATGAAAAGTGTATAGATGAAGAGGTCATTGTTCTATTTTGTCCTATACATCGTAATTGATTTTATTATCTCTTATCGCTTTCATTATTTTATCGACTGTGGTTTTTTTTCAGATTATATAAACTTGAAACGGGTTGTCTCGCAAGGTTTTCCTCTCAAAATTACTCCCTTAAGGTATCCGACTACGTTCGGAACCGTGACTTTGCTAAAGCGTGTAAATGGATAATATTTATGATATTTAGTGTCACTTAGATTAGAATAAATGTATAAAATTGTTTTAAGGACATTATGACAAAGAAATTAATTTAAATACAATATTTTGGCAAAAAATTAACTTAGAATTACCTTTTTTCCAAATGTTCTCCTTTTGTAAAAAATGCTTTTATTGTATTAATATTTTGCCTGTATTCAGCTCAGACCTCTGTACAGAAGCTCAACTAGAATTTTTCAAACGCATAACTTGGAAGTCGGTTTATCCATGTTTTACGAAAACAGAAGGGAGAAATTTTAAGAAAATACGCCGATAATTATTTCAAATGGTTGTAACTCTGAAAATAATGTGAATTTTTCAAAATTCATAGTTGAGCCTCTGTTACAGAGGTCTGAGCTATATACAGGCAAAATATTAATACAATAGAAGCATTTTTTTACAAAAGGAGAACATTTGGAAAAAAGATTATTCCAAGTTAATTTTTTGCCAAAATATTGTATTTAAATAATTTCTTTTTATTATAATGTCCTTAAAACAGTTTTATACATACATTCTAATCTACATAACTGAAATCAAAAAACTTACTTCTTTTTAAGACCACGTTTAAGATATCCGACTACCCTAAAATCATGATTTTTTTAAAAAAATGGACAAATTTTTTTATGATTTTATTTTATAGGCCATCTTATGAGTTTTATAAAAATACCAAGGTTTTTATTTTCCATTCACTAGAACAAAAACCACAGGTGTTTTAGTAAAAGCAGATGCCATAACTTTACATAAGATGTCAAATTTTAAAATGCGTTTTACTCGAAATGTATTTTTTCCGAAAAACTCAAACGGGGACAGCGATTGCTCAAAAAGTTTTGAAAATAATTTGCTGAAATTTTTTGTGAATGTTTCGTGTAACAATAGAAGTGTTTTGACTTTCAGATTTATCAATAACTGTTGTATTTAAAATTTTACAGTCTTTTATGTGAATATAATCACTGTTTTTTTAAGCAATTTCATATAGTCTCTAAGATAAAGGGCTCTAGTTTTTGTAAAAATTAAACTGTCTACTATCCTGAAGGTCATTTCAAACATGAATAACGAAGTAACCCTTTAAAACTGAAAAATTGAAGATTTGTTCAAAACATTTTTGTACAGAGAGGGCCCCGTTTATGCAATTTTTTGTACATTTTCATCAGTTTTTTCTCATTTTAATAATAATAATTTTTTTTTCTAATTTCAATTTTACGATTTTTTTCCTTAAAATATACTAAATAAATCTAAAAACCACAAAAAAAATCTCCATATATTCATTATTTAAAAAAAAAAAAAGTTGTCGCAAGTAGTCGGATACCTTAAAGCAAAACCGCAAGATATAAAAATAATAATAACATCGTATAATGCATTTATTACCAAACAATTTAAAATACATTAAAAAATAAAATATCTTCATCCAAAGTTAGCTCTTGCAGTTATAGTTAATAGAAGACTTATAGTCTTCATACTTTCAGTCAATCTTAAATATTTCGGTATATAATTCAAACTCAAACTCAGTGGCACAACAGCTCATGAGGGACAGGGTCTACTGTGCCCATCCCAGTATACGTGACCATTGAGGTGCACGAGCAGTTATCCCGATCAGGTGGTCAGTCTGAAGCGAGACTCCCAGTGTTTAAGTCCCCAAATAAGCTCCAACTGCAGTAGGAATTAAAGGTTGAGTCGACCTTGCCCAGCCGGGGAATAGAACCCGGACCTAAGTTGTGGAAGCGTGGTACGCTACCAATCGACCGCTGGACATTACGGTATATAATTACTAACTGCTAATCTTTAGGGAATCACCTCCAAAATGTCTTAGCGATCCACTGGTAGATCGCGATCAACTTAATACCTCACCAGGTGTAGTGTATTGCCCCACATTACAATTATCACACTTGCAACGACCCTCTTTTCTTTTCTATTTTCCTTTGTTATCCCTTTTAGCACAGCACACAACTAAATATCTTATGTGAGCTTCCTTTTTTTATGTTAGTGGAACAGAATTGGGAAAATGATGATCCGTTAGTCGTAGAACTGTAGAAGATTTTGTTTTGCTTGATTTGTCTGTATTTGTACAGCTATAATAACTTTGTATAATTCTTCCCACACTAATTTGCTTCTGAGATCTAAGTTTTCTTCTTTTTACTCCTCAAATTTTAAGCAAAACATATGTTGATGACTAGCAGATGAAAAAAAAAATTACTCTCTTATAATTTTATATAAAATTGCTATTTTATCTAAATTTAAATGAATTACAGCAGCATAAAATAAGACTCGAACTATCTCGATTGTGCAGTTTGGCCAGTTTAGCGAGATCAAATTAATTCGATCGTGCACGTTAAGGAGTTAATTTAGTTTCCTTTGATGTCATTTCAAATCTTAATAGCTATCCTCTTACAGAAAATGGTAATATGTCTATCGGATTGGTTACGTAGAGCAAATTGGAGCAGAGAATTTAGGGGATAGTATTATTTACATAATAGTGAGTGATTAATGATGTAAAAGTTGTTACACTGTTGGTAAACAATTTGGAATTTATTTCTACGAAGTTCTAGTATTTTTTAGATCTCTAAAATGAGTTTAACACATTCGTAAACTTTGTGATATATGCTACTCCACTTGTGGGAACAAAGCGTGTAATCCCATCCAAGTTGGCATATTCCACTCTAGTTATGAGAACAAAGCGTCACTCCAATCTAAAACACAAAGCGACGTACATTGCAGCAGAAAGGGCTATTGAGGCAGCATACATTTCTCAACAAATAATAAAATATATTGGGAACTGTCTAAGAGGTGTCCACGAACACACATTAAATTTTTTTAAAAAAACTAGACTGTCTGCATTTGTAGGTCTCTATTGTTCCATACAGCTGGCATTTCTGTTAGTTCCGGTATATACCATTTTGTTGATTTTAGTGTATCGTTGCGAGAGGAAATCTTCCCACATTAACCTAAAATTATGTAATTACTAAATTGAGATTAGTTTATTTATGTGTATGTAGTTTGTTATGGCTACAACATTTAAAACTTCACCTAGTTCAAATGGAGATTTTTAAGAGGGGAATCTTAATAGGGAATGAGTTCAAAGGAGATTTTTATGAAATAACAGCGACTCGGTCTTCAGCGTTACCGTTACAAACTAATTTCTTAAATTTGTCAATGCAGACATGAGAAAAATTAGAGCTGCATTGTCTAGTTTAGTAGATAACAGTATCTATTCCATTAAGTAGGTAACTGGTTGAAAAAAGGAAACGATGCTTTCAAATGCACAGCTTCCAAAAGATAAGTATAGCATCTACAAATGTAAACATATTTCACTTGTGGATTATGATGACTTCGATTCATGAGCATTTCAAGTACTGAGAATTCTTTTGTGGCAATTTTGGCACATAATTTTATCTATTTCTGTCAACGTATTCTGTTTATTTTAAGTTGTGACTCAAGTTTTATTTATTTATTTATTTTATTTTTTCTATCAAAAGTGTTTATGGTCTATCAAATCACATTTAATTCAATGAAAAGAAGTGTAGCTTATATAAGAGTCGTTTTTCAACCTAATTATGAAATTATAATAGTTATTCAATTGACATCAACTCTCACACGTTTTGATCAGGACAGGGCTTAAACCAGGGGTACTCAACCTTTTTTCCCTCCGGGCCACATACACATGACAGGTATTTCACACGGGCGGCACACAAATGAAAGATTTTACGCGGGCCGCAACGTGCGGATAATGGAAAAAGCATACTAAGACCAAAGCAACATTGGAAAAAGCAAAATTGATCAAAATATTAAAACTCATTTTCGGCTTTTATTTTAATACTATTTTAACTTTTCTATCAAACACGCATATAAAAATATTTTGATGCATTTTTATTGAGTTATGGGATAGTTTTTATTTCCTTTCATTCATGACCAAGCCTCTTGCTTACGTTCTACTATTAAAAAAAACAAATTGATCGCAAAAATGACATATTTGATTGCTGGATTGATAAAATTTCCCTCTAAATTTTTAGTATATTGTCCTCCAGTAACTGAATTTTTTAGTGCGATGGGCCGGGCCATTCAGAAAAGGCTGGCGGGCCGCAGGTTGAGTATCACTGTCTTAAACACTCAGTTTTCAAACGCGGTTCAAAATCAATTATGTAATATTTGGCACACTTCTCTATTTCTCACAATTAAGTGTGAGCTATTCTTCAAACATATAATAAGAAAAAGTACGATCTTTTCCGTTTTAACCATCAAATAATCGAGATTATTTTAATATTATTCTACTACTTTTTTATTTTATTGTTAATGATAATCATTTAATAAATGTATTACTAAACTAATATGCACTCATTGACATAAAAAATTGTGCCTTAAAAAGTGTTGCCAAAATAAAACGAAATTTTAAATGCGTGAGTGTAACGTTGTTGTAAGTGATAACAGAATCATGGTAGAAATGATCATCTATACTGTTGAAAAAATTTCAAAGGAATGATGGTTTAAGTACACTTTTGGGGCAACATTAGCATGAATGCATGAAGTGATAGGTTTAGCCTTAAGGCATACAAGTCCCTCCTGATATCCTACGGCATCTCGTTCCGCAGTTGCTGTAATAGGGCCTCTAATTGGACCAAAATTGTAGGCTGTTCAACTCCCTCTACTAAAAGATCCCAGATACGGTCTGTCGGTTACAAATCTGGGGATTTAGCAGGCCATGGAAGGGTGGAAATGGGAAGAGGCACCCTTGTGAAATCCTTGCTATGTGTGGGTGAGCATTGCCCTGTTGACAATGTCTCCAGAGAACCCTGCCATGAGTGGCAACTCATGTGGCTGAAGAATGTAATAAACGTACCTCTGAGCTGCCATGGTGTCATAGATCAATATTAGGGGTGATGGTGTGTCTTATGCGATAGCACCCCATGTCATCACATCAGTTGTGGGAGCGGTGAGCCTCTGTACATCGGTCAGGATTGAGATGTTTAACATGAGCCCTCCCCACAAGTAAACTATTATTATGGTGGACCGAATTGAATCTGGATTCGTCGTTAAAGACGACTTGAGTTCATTTGGCCTGATTCGTACCCTCATACCAAGTTTCTTCAGAATTCCATTCTTACCTCTTAATGTTCAAATTTTTGTGTCAATGAGTGCATATTTATCAAACCATAAACTATTTCTAAATTATTCAAAATAAACATTAAGTGAAAAAATTAATTTATAAACTCAAAAATTTAATAACTCAAGTTATGAGATTTTTAATTAAAATATTATAGGATTAGTTATCAAGCATAATAGAGAGAGAGGACTATTCTCTCATTTTTTTTTCATTATTTAACTAAGTTTCATTTTAGTGGGGACACCATCTAGTGGCGGCTCTCACTACCAAATTAGGAGGCTTGAATTAATTTAATTCAAGCTCTCGTCGGATGCTTAATGTTGTCGTGATGTTATTTAACTTTGCTATGCTTTGAAAAATGTGTGTTAAAAATATAAACATTTTAAATCTATTTACCAAACAATAATATTAGTAATTAGTTAATTATTAAACTATTGCTGTAATACATTAAAAATTCTCATACAATAGTGTTTTAATTCCTTAAAAGTCACGTACAAAGTAACTGAAAAAAAGAAAAACTCCGATAAATGTTGGAATTTTTTTTTTTAATTTGATATTTGCGTAAAACTTTATATTGAAGTTTTCTTCCAATGTTATTTTTATTAATAGAGACCCACATTTTTTTTTTTTTTTTTTTTTTGAAAAATTTGTTTTTTACCAGGATAAATTTCGGAAAAATTGAAATTTGGAAAACAGAATATAAAGCAGCATGATTACATACGGCAAGTAAAATGTGAATTTCATTTGTTAGAAAAATAGCTCGTGCAGAAAAAAAAATGTTTAACAACTCTTTGCTGAGATAAGCAAATTAACTCCTCTGTCATTAGTTTTATATTAAAATATTTCAAAATTCGCAATGAATATCCAGTATCACTCTCATAAAGAATGAAGTAAACTATGTTTCACATAAATCATAAGAGAAACAAGAAGTTCTCTGTGTTTCTACATCCAAATGATAGATAATATGCACCACAAAATAATTGCAAGCAAAGTTAATTTTGCAAAAACATCAAATGCCAATCCCAAGATGTTTATTCCGTTTCAGTTTAATGAATTTGATAGAAAAAATGCAGCAAAACTTAAATGTTAGCAAAATTGTGTACACTATCCCTCAAATTCGTTTTAATACAGGGAACTCGTTTCTCATGCGAAAGTTCGTTCTTTTTTCCCATTGGAAATCATTTTTCTTTTCCAAAGAGTGAAAAAAACAGCTGGTTTATGCATGAGGGGGCTTTTACTTTTATTTATTTTGTATGTACTTTTTTTATTGTTTTCCCAAAACTCTTCCCAGACGGGATTAGGATCAAAAGATAATATCCATGCTTTTTCTAAGATAAATGACTTTGAATGTGTCTGGTGGCATTATGGAATTTAAATTCAATGTGTGTTTGCTGACTAATAACAAGGAATGAATAACGACTGTGGTATTTAGATTAAATGTACCTTAATCTTACACTGGTACAGCAGAATGTTTTATTAATGATCAAAATGTAAGTGTTGTATTGATTTTAAGAGGATAAGTTTTACATTGTTTTGTTGTTTTTCAATATATATTCCAAAAAATATGTTTATATGTTTGCAAAAAGTTTACCAAAGTTGTGCTTCTTATTGATACAAGGTGTATTCGAAAAGTATCCGAGATTGAATTTTCTCTCGCGCACTTGAGATTCTAAAACAGCGCCACTGTGCACAGTGAGAGATGACAGCTTAATGCATATGCTTGAATATTTTCTCTTCGTTCCAGTGTACAAGTCGTTTCCTGCAGGCAATCGAGTGAGGGGCTGTTATGCGTGTTTTCGTCGGGTTTTCATTTCTCTAATGATGACTAAATGACTTAAGCAGAGGTAAGTGCATCATTTTTTTGTCAAAAGCTTGTTGATTTTCAAAGTGAAGCAGTTCACAAAATTCAGCGTTTGGAGACGATGCTATGATGGTCACACAAATTAAGAAAGGGTTTAATCTAGTCAAAGTAGTTGTACCTCGGTAGAGAGGGACCACCGTTTTGGGAGGTCACACACCACTCCAAATGCAGCTGTTGTTGAAAAGGCAATAAAATCTGATAGATAGAGATTATCGTTTAACCGTACGAGAGACAGCTGAACAGGTTGAGATCAGTACAGGATTTCTACATACAATTTTTTATGATTATGCACAGATTGATTGATTGATTGAATATTAACGTTGCATTGTTCAGCTACACGAGGGCTTTTGGCGACGGACCAGGTAATTTTGAACCATGGTCAAGTGACGTGGACGACACCTGAGCTGGCACCTTCTCTCCTAACTACCACACCACACCAACGGGAGGACGTTTCAGCTCTCGACAGATTTAACGTGCATCGCTGCCCTACACGGCGGATCTTTAGTGGTACTGGGCTCGAACTCGTGACAAGGCAAGCCACGATCCGATACCTATACCACTCGGCTACCGCGGCCACATGATTATGCGCAGAGCGGCAGTGAAATTTGTTCCCAAGCTTTTGTCGGGGGAACAGAAAAACTCCGCCCTGCAATTGCACAGGACCTACTGGACTCTATCAACGCCTAACATGGCTTCTTGTGACTTCTGGCTGTTCCCGAAAATGAAAATGTCATTGGAAGGATCCCGTTTTCAGAGTTGAGTCCCGTTGTGATAAGACAAAACGTGACGGTGGAGGTGAATACCGTTCCAAAACAATGCCATCCTGAAGTGTTTTAAGCATTAGAAGGAATGCTGGGCTAAGTGTGCAAAAGTGCAAGGGGCCTGCTTTGAGTTCGATTAGAATCCTAATCCAGCAAAGTAATTAAGATATTTTTTCTGGCCAAAGGTCAAACACTTTTTAAGGTATCCAAACACGTTCGGAGTACTTTTTAACAAAATAACATATTTAAACATAATAAATGATTTTAAGGACTCAATACCACAATAAATACTACTATTTAACTAATAATATTTAAAATAAATTACTTCAAATTTACAAAAATTACAATTCTAAGTGAAATTTTAGCAATGTTTTTTGAAAAACTTCAAAGCATTTAGAGAAAAAAGTAATAAATATATATTAGTAAAAGTATTACTAAAACAAGTTAAATGCATTTATCTAGAAAATGTACTAAAATTTTAATGTCTTATTAAAATTTGAAAATGTTAGAGCTGATTGAATAAACATTATAAGAAATATTACATCCTTTATGAGACCATTATTTAAATAACAAGCCTTAACTCAAAAAGTATTCATACTATAAGAACAATTTTAGTATATTCTCTAGAAAATAACATAGATATCAAGTTTAAAAAGCGTTATAGGAATGCATTGGTAACATTTTGAATTATCAGACTCGCCATGATAGATTTTGAGCAATTTAAATGTCCACTTCTGGTAGATCAAAAACCCAATTCTGGTTGTTCTAATTTTATAAAATTGATTGTAACTTGGCCTCTAGGTAGCGTAGAAACAAAACAAAGTATGTTTCGTAAAGCCAAAACAATTCTCTATTCAATAAACTAAAGAACAAAAATATCTGTCTTGACCTAATTTGGTCATTTTCAACGTGTTCGAATACCTTAAACAGACTTTGTAAGATAACGTAAAATACAACCACGCCAGTTTTACAAGCAACATTATTAATGAATGAAAGAGAAAAAGCAAAATTCGTATGGTAAACTCTAATCGTATTTGTGACCTCTAGAAGTATAATGTAAAAATCACATAAAATGTCTTTGGTGATGAATCAATTATCAAATAATTGGAACGTCAGTAGTTGCAATTGTATTCTCAAAATTTATAGAACTCCTTACTTGGAAATAGTTACTAAAGAAGCATTATTATCTAACGGAAAACAATTACCATTTTTAGAAAATTCCATGGATGGTAAAATCGAAACTATTTAAGCTGAAATAAGAATTATGTTACCAGAAGTTACCTGAACAGCAATATGCGATCATTACAACACATCTACTCCGATTCGCTCACCCTCTGTATTCTAAACTGAGAATATGAAATTATCACTGAATTTTGTCCCCAAATACTCTGATGTGTTTACTTTGAAAGGTTCACTATACAAACTAATCCTTCCTTCACAGAGAACTGTTTGGTGAATGAAAAGTTAAGAAAAAAAACACATTTGTACAAACTTGAGTTTTAAGTTGGAGCATTAAAAACATATTTTTGTAAAAAAGGATTATTTTCACGATTGAACACCTTGTAAATCTTAGTTTAAAAAGTATTGGAGAACCTTTGTCACATAAAAAAAAAACATTCTAAAATTTACTGAAAGCGATATAATTATGGTATTTTCCCTCTGACCTAAATTAAACACTACATTAGCATTTTTGCAACATATTTAAAATAAGTGAGCTAATATAATGATACTTTATCATTTATTGCCATTTATAAACAACTCTTATATCATGCTAATCATATATTTAAATAAATTTTAGAGTTTATATATTTTTTCATAGTCATTAAAAACCACATATCAAGAGATATTAATGTAAAGCCCATTCCACACTTTATACAGGGTATCTCTCAAAAATATCACCCAAACTATACACAACCAGGTTCCTCGTTGGGAGTGCATTAAAAACACCCAAAGATCTGTACCTGTACGAACCACCTGTGTGTACCTGTGCTCTTGCACATGATTGGATTGATATGGCATACCCCGGCCACTGGATTGGGCATGTGGGTTTACTTCTATCGCTGCCACTATCACCACATCTCACACTATCAAATTTTTCCTTGAGGCCATCTCAAGGAATTAGTGTGTCGAGATTTAGTAACAGACAAATGTACTTGGCTACTAGTATGTGTGTTGCTTGTAATTTGTTTGACACCACGCTGCTGCGACGTCTACCATCCTCCATTCAGAGGTGTTCTCAAGCCTGGCTCGATACATCGTCGTCGTTCTGATGCTATGGATTAAGCAGGGATATCAGTCAGTGGCTCCATATCATTGTCCAGTGACGGCAGTTATTTATAGAGTTATCTTCGATCCAGTGGCGTAACGTACACCCCCGTAACTCTCGCATTGCGGGAGTACCCAAAGCTTTACTGATGCTAAGTTAGTATTTGGGCTTGGGGCCCTAAACCTGAGTTTGCAGGGGGGCCCTAATATTCTCCGTTACGCCACTACTTCAATCCATATACTTGTCTATATCTGGTAGCTATGGGTTCTTGCACCATGTTTATGGACGATAACGTAGGTGTATATAGAGCTCTCGTTGTCAACCAATATGTGAAGTACGAAACATAGCTTCGATTGGAATAGCCAGCTTGTTCTATCAACTTAAACCTAATAGAGCATGTGAGGTATTCTCAATTACTTTCTAAACTTCTCCGTATAATCAACTACTTTTCAACAGCCAACACAATTATCTCGATTATCTTTACAATCAAACACAGTCCGTCATGTTAAATCTTCTCTCAAGAAACTCTATTCTTGGTACTGTGCAAACCACGCGCTATGCGTCGGTGCTCAATCAAATTATCTCTCGCTTTCCTTCACCCTCAATTCAGTTCTCCGCTTCGTGCTTCCAAAACAAGGGACTTTCTCTTCCCTGGCCGTACTGCTCGAGGGTCAGTCGCCTTCTCTAAAAACCACAGTAACCCTCAGACGCTACAGAATATATCTGGGACACACTAAGAAGCCGTCTTTTTGTTCAATGCAATCCTCCCCGAAACCACAATTACTTGACAATACGTCTCCTTTAAGAATGCACAAATCCCGCAAAGTTCAATTGACAACCTGCTTGCAAGTATAAATCATCGTTGTCGACCCCGTATTTTTAGAGGAGGTAGTTATGCGGCCTACCAATAAACGTTTGTAACTAAATATTTTTCAACACAAGTTAGGATATTATTGTTTGCACTAGTTATTTCAAAAAAAAGAAACTCATTTTTCTTATCCAGTTCAAATTCTATTGTGTTTCTATAAATATATTTTCAACTTATTTACATTTTTCTGTTTGTTGCTTATTTTTTGAGACAGAACGTATTATTTTTCAAATTACAGAATGCATGCTTATTGTATGAACTCATAATTCACGGATTAATTATTAATATTGATCTCCGTCAGTAACCTATACTTAGAAACAATTTTTAAAAAATAAAGTCTAATTAATCACACTTAAAGTTTCTACTTTGATTTTATTTTTATTTTTTTTTTTTCAAATTTATATAGATGACATCAAAATCAAGTAGTTGTACTGTAAAAAACCACCTTATAAGACGAGAATTGGTTCCCGCATTTCAATTCAACTCTACTAACGGATGATGATCAAACTAGATCATAAAACTTTACTGTGCACATCAAGATAACATTCTAGCCTCATCACAGCATAAACGATGGCAGTATATTTTTTTTCTCTTGAGTATTTGGTTTCTTTTTCTTTTCCTTTACTTTTTTTAGACATGGATTGTAAAGCTTTCATTATTCTTTTACTTTCCGCATTTTCGAGGTTGGATTTAGAGGCTTTGAGTTTCTTTCTCCTGTTTTAGATTTAAGTTTATTTCTGGTTTGGGTCGCTGGATTACACTGAATCTGCAGGGATTTTTGTTCTGAGAAGCGATTTAATTTCATCAGAACTGTATTTTCAGTTCCCGAATCCGTCTTCGTAGAGTTTTGGGGGAAATACGGATTAAAAAACTTAAAATTGTAAGCCGTTTATGTTCAAGGAATGTAATACAAGGGTTTAAAATTTCATGATTTTATATATATGGTGAGAGTCCTAAATCCAACCAAAATAATAATACTGCCAGTGACGTAAAAGAAAATATTAGACCTCGTCCCTCCCGCAAAAAGCCAGGGTCTTTACCTGTAATATTTTATAAATTTGTCAAATACGTACTTGGTGTCAGTCAGGCTTTGGGCTCCCTAGAAACCTGCCCCCCTACGTTACGGTGGTGGGCGTTATGCCACTGAATACTATACCTATATTCTAAGATAAAAAAATATTACATGTTTCTTTAAATCCTAGGCAAATTTTGTTCTGTTACTTTTTTTTCACATAAGTATCTTCATCAGAAATTAGTAGAAAATAGTTGGTGACTCAACAACGAAATACCTCCAAAATAAAAATTTCTCCTTATTTTGTGTGGAGAAAAAATTATAAATATCCAAAATACTAACAGGAGTGTATGCATTTAATTTTTCCTTACATAAAATTATTTTTTGCAATTAAAAACTTTGCAATGCAAACGCTTAACGTATGTCCCATTTCATTATTAAGAAATTTCTTCATTTCAATTTTTACATCGTTTACCTATAGAAAAAATACTGAAATTCTCTTTCATTCAACCGTAATAAAATTTATTTTTTGTCTACAGTTTGAAAATAAATATTTATAAAGTTTTATTCCTCTATTTCAAAAAACTTTTAAGCCCTCATTATTTTTGAATAAAAAATAAAGCACTTTTGAAGTAAAGAATCAAATATATATATGGAGAAAATTGTTGTTCTGCCCTATTAAAGTTCCTTAGCAATCAACTGTAATGATGATCGTGGAATTTGATTGAAGGTGGAATGCTTTGAAAGCTGTAAAAAATGGAATGCTTTGAAAGCTCAGAGTATTTTAATAATGTCATATTCGATAGTTAATAATTTCAGAATATTTTCTTAGTATCAGATAAGAATAAAATAATATTGGTAGCTAGAATATATCATGCTCTTTTTGGTATGTGTGACCAAATGAAAAAAGAACCTTATCTGTCGCGGCGTTGTATCAGGTCCCAGTGAGTTGTAATGTGTTAGCCGATACAGGACGTAGTGTTATTCCCAGTTTCATAGGCGCAGTTCAAGGCATCGCATTTATTTCCTCGTTTCTCGAGACCTGTTTCCACAGATAATTGCAAGATGGATTCCTCCAGATTCGCACAAAGATCAGTTGTCCAATTTTTCCGTGTAACATGTTTCACACATCACTTGCAAAATGAAAGAGATGTACAGAGAGCAGCGTATCGCTCGGTATTTAAGTGGTGTCGAAGTTATGAGGTAGGACGCGTAAGCAAGAAAGACTTGTCCTGCTCTGACTCGTTGTGATCTATAGTGCCACGATTTCACTTGTGGTGGAGTTCATAAGGCAAAATCCTTAGATAGCCGCTCGGCATGCTATTGAACTATCGAGGAGCAAAGAAAATGTGCGCCACATAATCCACAAAATGCTTGTCTGTAGCATAGTATATGCAAAATGGGTAACCAAGCATTTGTCAAAGCAGAAGAAGACGGAGAGAATGAGTGTTTGTCTGATCCCTCTGTTGAGATACACAGATCAAGGAACGGATATTTTGCTTATTGTGACATGGAATGAAACCTTATGCCATCACTTCGAACCTGCTTTCAAACGGATGAATATGGAGAGGTGGCATCCCGGCAATCTTCATCCAAAAAGGACGGGTGAGCATAGAAAGCCCGAGAAGAGATGCTCAGCTTCTCTTTCGAAGAAAACCTCTGCCTATCAACTGATTACGACGGATTGCAAGAATCGATGTTGATCAGTACTGTAACTCGTTGCTGATGAACAAACAGACAAATAAAAACAAGCACTGGGGCAAGCCCTCAAATGAAATAGTGCTTTTTTTGAAGGCCATGGTAGGTCCCATATGACCAAAGAAGACCCTTGAACTCCTTGAAACATTTCGATAGGAGGTTCTAAGACATCCTCCTTTTGTCCCTGATGAATCCTCATGTGACATCCATATCTTCGATTTCCTTAAAACGTTTCTGAAGTATCAGAGTTTCACCTGTGCAAGGAAGTACAGAACACCTTAAAAAAGTAGATACTTCAGCAACTCAGGAGTTTCTACACTATGTGTGAAATCGTCCACTCCTTTCCTACGCGCAGGGAGAGTGAGGGAGAGTTATATTAACGTCACACTATAACAACGCTTCTCAAACTGTTGAGGGCACCCCCCTAGGGGTGCGATAACCCTAGGAGGGGGAGCGAACATATTAAAAAGTCAAGAAAACAAAAGATTATTTAAAAAAATTATTAATTTATTAAAAGTAAACAAAATACATTCCGGCTTAATAAAAAATAAATAAACAGCATTTGCACTGATATAATACACTTATAAATGTATAAGTACTGCACAACGCATTTTATAGTTAATTTAACAATACTAAAATAAGAATAAGTTTAATAGTTACCAGTGACCCTACAGGATTTTCATACACAAAATTATATGCGAACATTAACGCTTATCTTGATAATTTGTACGGTTTCTAATTAATCCTTTAAATGCCGATTAAAAGTTTCATGATTCGCTCTCCAATGCCACCGTTTTGCACGTATACAAACGTATGTGATATATTGGGGAGGAGGAGGAGACAAGGAATGTGAATAAGAAAATCCTCTGAAATAAGTAAATACTTCGCAGATCCTGTCAAGCTCATTTTATTGCATTCCAAAGCCTTCGGAATAATTTTTTAGATAGCAGTTAACAGAAAAGATCGTTTTTTGGAAAGACGTATAGATACTTTCGGGGCAATTTGTACACTGACAGAGTGAGACGTTTATATACGCCGGAAGCACGTAATATGTTAAAGTTGTACAGTAGCTTTAGCATTCAAAGTATCGTATTATCGAATTCAATACATTGTTATTGTATGGAGGGAGGCGCGACGAAAATTATGATTGAATATTGGGTCGCAAGTATTGAAAGTTTTAGAAGCACTGCACTATAAAGCAACACGAGGGCTATATGCGACAAACCTCGTAATTTTGAACCTTGGTCAAGTTGTAATATGGTCGATCTTTGGCGACCATATCTTGGGTTGTCAGCGTGACTTAGAGGTGTGGGGTTCTCGAAATGAATAGACATTTTAGAATTCTTAATATGACTTTATTAAGAGTTTAACTTATAAATTTCTAATATATTGGACAAACTTATATTAAGTGAGAATAAGCCAAAACACGTAGCCATAGCTAAAACGGATCGCGCAACTTGGATCATTTATCTAAATAATTATATTATCCGCCTACTTTCAATTCTAATAATATTACAAAATCTGATATCAAATAATCTGTCCTACCTTGAATCACGCAACGGTTCAATCACTTTCAGATAGGCTTTTAGGCACGCGTGCAATAGTATGCACCTTGTAGTAATGGCTAGGAATCCGTGAATCTTTGGTAGGCCGTCAAATTACACTTCTATCTTTTCCAAACAGAACTTTCTCTTAATTGCCATCCTGCTTACTAAAACTTCTGTTCTTTTAAAGGCTATCTTATTTGCATCTACACTTGCATTTCACTTCTTGGATTTGGGTTGGAAAAGATTTGCCATTAATCTTGGCCGTCAAAGAACCCAGAGGTTATGTTACAGAAAAGACGCGTGAGCCCGTCACAAAGTGACGAGGACAACACCCGATCTGGCATCCCCCTCTATCATTACTCTATAAACTATCACACCCCACCAACGAGACAACTTTGAACTCGACAAATTTAACGTCCATCAGCACCCTCTACGCAGTGGGTCTTCAGGGGCACCAGAGCTCTAACCTGCGACAGGCCGGCCACGAGTTAGTGGCCATAACCATTAGGCTACCACGGTAACCCTTAGAGCTGAAATCAGGGTATCAATCTTATGGCTATTATTTATAGTCATATTATAATTACATTATTATTAAAATTTCATTATATTTAACTGTAGTCTCCTTATCATTTGGACATACCTAATACTTCGCGTGCATCAAAGAATGAAATACCATCCATATTTAATTACGCAAATTATTTGAATATTAAATTATAAGAAACAGTTTTTTTTTCTGTGTTAGAAGTACTATTTACTAGTTTTTAAAAAAAGTGTTTTGGGATAGTTTCAAAATTACGGAATCTTAATTTTATAAGCAATGAGTTAATGGAAAATTTTTTACAATTATGAGCATTATATTCCAATTCATTTGAAAAAAAAATTTAAACTGCCACAAGCGAAATTATTTCAGTATCAGCATCTTGTATTTTAGTACTTCGCCAACTTTCACAAAAAAATTCTTTCATTAATTTATCATTGAAAACCAGGTGAGACTGTTTACTCATATTCTGATATTAATCAATAGCTGTTAAATTACACAAAGATAATGATAATTTTGTTGAATGTGATTTTGTTAAGTATATTATTTATAAGGAGAAGTAAAAAATTATTTTTTAGGCTCATTCTGATTTGTGAGAAATATTGGCCTTTAAGAAAGATGTATTATCCAGAACTTTTAGAGAAAATTAGAGTGTAATGCAAGTTAAAGTTTTTTACAATCATTTTGTACCCTATATAATTATAAACTCCCTACAATCCCAGTATTTACTATTACTAGTTTGTGTGTTAAGGGATTATATTTACAAGTATCTGTATTTTAAAATTTTGTCTCGCAGATAATACGATCCGATTAAGCAGTATATATCTGCTTTAAGGTATCCGACTACGTTCAGAAGCGCGATTTTGCAAAAGCGTATAAATGGATAATATTTATGATATTTAGCGTCACTTAAAATGTATATACAATTGTTTTAATAATAGTATTACAATAAAAAATTATTTAAGTACACTATTTTGACAAAAAATTAAGTTAGAATGACCCATTTTCAAAATATTCTCCTTTTGTGAAAAATGCTTCTATTGTAATAATATTTTGCCTGTCTATAGCTCAGACCTCTGTACAGAGGCTCAACTGGAATTTTTGAAACGCATAACTCGGAAGTCGGTTTATCCACGTTTTACGACAACAGAGGGGAGAAATTTTAAGAAAAAAAAACGCCGATAATTATTTCAATTGGTTGTAACTCTGAGAATAAGGAGAATTTTTCAAAATTCATAGTTGAGCTTCTGCACAGAGGTCTGAGCTATATACAGGCAAAATATTATTATAAGAGAAGCATTTTTCACAAAAATAGAACATTTTGAATATAGGTTATTCTAAATTAATTTTTTGCCGAAATATTGTATTTGAATAATTTTTTTTGGTCATAATGTGTGTCCTTAAAACAATTTTATACATGTATTCTAATCTAAGTGGCACTAAATATCATGGAAATTATCCATTTATGCGCTTTTTTAAAATCACGGTTCCGAACGTAGTCGGATACCTTAAAATTTTCTGAAACACTGTAGCTCTCGATACCAATACTTACTGCGGAACTGTCTTAAACAACACAGGACAACTACTCCACGGATTCAGTATATCACTGAAAAAGAACAAAATCAACATTATTCGCTTCAAACAAATAAGATGTCAGAAATTACAAGAGGATTGTAAATAAATAGGGTTGTATTCAGAAAGAGGGAAGACAAATCCCAAGTCTTTTGATCCATTTCTGTCAGCTCTTTGTTTGCAGCGCGCATTTTCTTTGAGTGTGTGTGTATTACGAGGGGTAGGTCTAGCTAAGATAGAAGAAAGTTGATTTTGGTTCAAAAAGAATTTGCTTGAATTTGCTTGAAAGCTTGTGAAAAATTGCTTGGATGCCATTCAAATCTTCTGTCTGTAGCTCGTTTCTCAAAAGAAATTAATTCTACAGATAAGCATAATACTATAAAATTTGAAAGCATTTTACTCATTCTTCTATGTCATACGAAAACTTCTGAGAATTATTATGTGCCAAAAATAATTATTTAAAATTATTACTGCACAAGTAATCAAGTATTTTAGAGAGTTTTATTTCAATTTGTATTTAATTACTCCAAGTTTTTTTTGGAGGGGAGGATGCACGTAAAGAATGCACGCATGCATCGCGTGTAAGTAAAGAAACAGGAAGTAGTTACTTGATTTGTTGGTATGATTTATTGTATAATTACTGCATCAAGTATATTTTTGAATTAAATTAATAATATTGTGGAAACTAAATAAATTTAATTTACACTGTCAATGAAAGTTGCTCACATTAAAAATTGTTCATAGTTAAGATATCCTCCAATTGAAATAGAAATCTCAGTGTTAAACAAGTAATATAAAAAAAAATTAAGTCAATTCCTACTTACATCGATAAAAAATATTTTTATTTTAGCTACTTTTTTATTAAATATTTACAATTAATACAAATATGTACATACGTGTGATAGAATCACAACATTAAGTGGTTATTAATTTTTATTAATTATCATTAAAGTATCGTATTGTCATCCAAAACAATCGTGTATATAAAATTTCAGTTCAACTGAAAGCTTTAAAAAAAAAAAAAATTTTACGTTTTGACACAAGTCGCCAAAAGGGTCGTTAAGTCACCAAAAATGATGCCAACGTGGCTGTATTTGTAATTCCTTAAATAATTAGTTTTAATCAATTAATTTTTATTAATTATAATTAAATTACTGTATTATCATTCAAAGTAATCATGTATATAAAATTTCAGCTGAATTGAGAGCCTTAAAATGTATTTTATTAACAATTGAAAATTCCACCAATATAAATAAATATATAGAAAGTGCGAGCTAATAGTAGGAATTGAAAAAAATAACTTGAATGGAGCTCACAGCTTTGGTTTTTTGAAGTATTTATTGCTAGAAAGCGAATGTTTTTTTTCTAATGGGGCTGCGCATTGGTATTTTAACGTTTGCAGACCTAGTACATTCCCCAGAATCTGGTATCACTTTTTAGCGATATAGGCGAAACCAATTACAGCAAGTAATTTTGACACCCAGTTTCCTTCTCAGATACAGGCACCTGAGCTCTGACGATGCGAACATGTAATAGGATTCAATTTTGCCCGAGAGCACCCAAGCCAAACAGACTCTCTAGGGATCTTTTACATACCGTATAATCATACGACATGGCCGCTGCCGATTTTCTGCAGAAAAGTGAATGTAAAAGTAAAGAAATTTGAAATATATAAACACTTCGTCTGTCTTTTATCAACATGTAAAGGAAACATTCTAATAATTTGTTCTTAAAAAGTAAGAATTTTTCCTAAGCTTATATTTCAATAAAAAATGTAACTATTTTAGAAAAAAAATTAAGCGTTTACTCTCACAACCCGAAGAGAATTTTACCATTTTCCATGTATTTAATCTTCGTAATAAAGTCCAATGTACTCAGAGTAAAGATAGTTTTTATTTATTAACAACGCTTATAACAGCATAAACTCCTTTTGCGTGTCATTCAGTATCAAAATTATATTTACTTTTTTTTTTAAAAAAAAAAAGCTTGTTAAGCAGTATCATCACGCGATGACGTGCGCTTTTCGAGTATTTTTCCCCTTTATTAGCATTTTCCGGAGAAAACTTAAAAACTAAGCGCGGCTGTTGCAGACAGGCACTTTACACATGCAAAACAAGTACGAAATGAAGAATTTTTCGACAAGTATGATGTCAAGAGTATTTTTCCCTTAAATAAAGTTACAAGAGAAGAAAATTCTTCAGCTTCTAGCTAAAAGAAATACTGATAAAATACGAGAATACGTGCATATTACGTTCTCTTTATTTATTTTTTTTTTAATCTTTAGATCCTTAGGTCAAACGAATTCGTGGAAGGATTCCAGCTTTAAAAGTTTTTGCATCCAAAATAAAATAAGGATGTAAAAATGGGGAAAAAATCTGGAATATAGGGAGAATACAAAAAGAAGTGAGATAGGAAAAAAAATTTTAAACTTATTGCAAAATTTTCTTGTTAGGAAGCGAAACTAATGGAAGGAAATGAAAATAAAAAAGAAAAGAAATATTCTTAAAGCTTTCTTGTAGGAGAGATTTTTAATAAATCCTTGTGGTGAAGATTATAATTCCGATCCTGTGTGTATATGAGTGTTAAATTTTTAAATTTTTAATTCTGTTCTTTAACAGAATTAAAAATTTGAATTAAAATTTGAATTCACTATAAGTATTCAATTAATGAAAAGAATTTCTGTAAATTCATTACTAAAATGTGTTAATCATACGTTCTTTTCTTGTTTTACCATTTTTCATGCTTTTATTAGGTTGTTCGGAAAGTAATTTCGTTTTTTCCCGACAGAGGATTTAATTGTATTTTTTTGTACCCAACTTCACATTTAAGCCGTATAATTTTCATTTTCTTTGAGAGCTCATATAGCAAGGCTTGTGTGTGAAAAATTCCAAATAATGCTACACAGTAGTTTTTGGTTGGTGCCCTTTTAAATATGGAGAACTATAAGCAGCATTTTCGACATATCTTACTATTTTACTACAGAAAGGGTAAAAATGCTGTTCAAGCCAGAAAGAAATTGACCGATGTGTATGGAGAAGGTGTGTTGACAGTACGCCAGTGCCAGAACTGGTTCGCTAAATTTCGATCCGGCAATTTTGATGTCGAAGATGCACCACGTTCGGGAAGGTAGGTTGAAGCTGATAAAGACGCGATAAAGGCATTAGTTGATGCAAACCGGCGAATAACAACACGTGAGATCGGATTGAGGTTAAATTTATCAAATTCAACAGTTTATGACCACTTGAAAGGCCTGAGATTATCCTCGAAGCTCGATGTATGGGGTCCCCATGTTCTTACAGAGAGAAATCTGTGTCGTCGCATTGACATCTGCGATTCGCTTCTCAAACGTCACGAAAATGATCCGTTTTTGAAGCGCATCATCACTGGGGACAAAAAATGGGTTGTATACAACAACGTCAAACGCAAGAGGTCATGGAGCAAAAAAGATGAACCAGCTCAAACCATTTCCAAAGCCGATATTCACCAAAAAAAG
>BMAV01020366.1:681-11272 GCA_019973955.1 Trichonephila inaurata madagascariensis | reverse complement strand
TCCTTATACAAATTCGCTAGCTCGAGGTTTACATTTCGGCGAAGTTTATAAAATCCTGATATTATAAAATAGGTTCCAAATTCAGTTTTTTGAAGTAGAGCTAGAAGTGAGAGAGAGAGAGAGAGAGAGAGAGATTTTTATCCCTTAAAAGGAAGGAGAGAGAGCGAAAAAAAATTATTCGTAATTTCTTGAAGTTGAAAAAGTAAAGAATTTTCTTTACGTTTTGAAAAATAAAAGTGCGGAAAAAACCCTGAAGGGATTTTTAATCCATCTCATATTGAATATGTCTATTATGCCTATTGAATAAGTCTGAATGCGTATAAGTGTTCGAACGACTTTTAATAATTTTTTATGATTTTATGGCATTTATCAACTAAAGTTATTTCTTACGTAGTAATATTTTTCTGTGATCAAATAGAAATATATTTGTAATGCCCACTTATGTGCATGAAGTATTATACAACTAATAAATACTAAAGAAAATTTTGCAAATCAGAAAACTACAATTTATACCACAGTTTTCCTTAAAATTTAAAAATATTTCAGCGAACAGTTTATGCTATAACACACATTCCCAATTGAAATTCATTTAGTAAAACTTTACAATGAATAAGTTAGTAGCTACCTATTTTTGCTGCGTGCCTAAAAAAGAGCAAAACATGAATGTAATCGATTTAATGGGCTAAATTCATATGGTCAGTCACATGATAACTACACGCAGCTGCAAATCAATTCATAAATTCATGTGACTTCATAGTCAGATGATAAATGCAATCACGTGTTTTTAGCCTATCAATCTATGTGATTTGTTGTTGCCAACTTTTGCTTTTTGCAGAAACTTTCTTTTAACTCTTTATCTACCAACGGTACTTATAAGTACCACTCACTTTAAAATTACACAGAATAACCATTTTTACGACTACTCCGACGCGATACCTAGCAGGAATATTCTTTTAAATCCACTCTTCCAAGAAATATGGCAGCACGGATTCTACGATGAGTATTTTAGTGGGGAAGGCGAATAGTTTTATAGCAGAAATTGCGTTTTCAGCTGACGACGTTTTCAGCGAATTGCGAATTCTGATGAAGCACAGTTTTATCTGCCATTCACAACTGGCAAAACGAAGATTCAATATATTTCAAACAAAAAACGTCGCAAAGACACAGCTGTTTTGAAAAATGCAAGTTGGCCGTCAGGTGTTATGGTATGGATAGAAATGTCCTCTCGAGGCCTTAACAAAATCATTTTTTGTGGAACCAAACTTTAAAATCGATGTGCTAAATACTATGAGAATAAAGTTTTGAAACAAGGAAAGTGTTTTTCACCAAGATTCTGCACTAAGTCATACTGTAAAATCAACTATAAATGGCTGAAGGATTAAAAAATAAATTTTCTGCCTCCTGATAAATAACTATCACTATCCCCTGTCTGTGTTCTTTGCGATTATTTTTTATAGCAATACTTCAAAAAAAAAATTAAACAGACATAAAGTGAGAGCATTTAAAAAAAATGGCTTCAAAAAGAAATTTAAGAGAGCTGGATAAATCCCCCCAATATGATCGAAAAAACTGTTTTGGTTTAGCCAAAAGGTTTACGAAAAGTGTACTGTGCTGGAGGAAACAACATTGAAAATTCCATGTAAATAACTTTATTCAATAAAAACTTGTGATCCTCTGAAATTGGTCACACTACTTATGAATCAACGGAGATTAAATAAATGTCATATTAAGACATCTTCTGTGTGATTTCTAAATGTTAATATAAATTTGACCATGTTAAACATAACCATTTATCGCTATACCTCCTCCTCGGAGTGGTTCAGGTGGAGATTCTGTGCCGATCGTTAAGGTTCCGTTAAGTTGGACGCGAAATGACCATCACAGATGTTCACAATAATTTACTTTTATTAATTTAAGCATTAGAACTAAGTAGATGATATGCAGACAAGACAATAAATAATAAGAAATAGCGGGTTCTTATCTTTAATGAAATGCAATCTCTGAACTCCCACCAAGGAGAAATCATCTTAGCTGTTCAAATAACCTGACTATAATTCTGGACGATATTTCAGGAATAAGTGACTATAGGCAGTACTAGCGTGTGGCGATATTGTCACTTAACATCTACTCTCTACCCCCACTGACTATTTATATGCTATTTAGTAACGACATTCATTTACGATGTTGAGTTGTTCTAGCTTAAAGTGCCGAGATTTGGCTGTATGGGTAGATCGAATCAAAAAGAATAGATCTCGCAAGTAGTCCATTGTTACACATTGTTTCTTCATTTGGATAAAAATTAATTTTAAACACCAATATGTAATTCATGTTAGTTTGTAGCAGGTCCTCTTTGCACCCTTTTTCTAATCCCCTTGGGGGAAATTCTTCTTTAACTGTTGTTGTTTAAAACCGCCTTCCCTAGAGAGAACTTAATTTTATGCTAATTAGGGGGCTATTTAAATCCTAGCAAAGTGAGTGTTAGCCTTAGTCATGACGTTGTTTTTAAAGTGAGATAAACGAAGTGACTTTCGGAAGCCTCGGTGAATGGGAGAAGAAGTTTTAGACTGGAATATAGTTCACCCAGGAAAGATTTGGATCACACTCAGTTAGGTGTTTAACTATTTGTCTTACGAATTTTGCCCAATTAATTTGATTGCTTCCTCGGTTTATAATCTTGATTGATAGTAAATTCATTGAACTAAATAATATTTAGTTATTTTCATAACAATTTCTGTTCTTTCGGAGTCCCAAACTTCACTTGCGACCATTGGGTTGCGACAAGTTCATTATAATAAGCTATAGCAATATGTAATAGAAATGTCAACTTATACATGTACCAAAACTATTCATTATTTATTGCTTTCAAAAACGTTTATATGATACCTTTATATAAACACTAGTGATATAGTTATCTATGTACACACGAATTCAATATTAAAAACTTCCTACACAAACATAAAAATGTGTTTCCTTTCCATGATTATAAACTTCGTCTTTTTCGAGTGCTGGATTAAAAAATAGCAAGGAATTGTTCTTAGATTTCCTTTCAGCTCTCTTCACAATTTAAGAAATGAATTTTCAAAAATATTCGATAAGTCCACGATCGCTATAAGCTTGAATTTCATATTTTTATGCGTGATACATCGAGCTCATTCTTATTTTCTTCAGAAAATTATATGTGATGCTTTATATAAAACTGTAAGAATTTCTCTTACAATTGCTTACAAAATACGGTACTTGGAATTGAATACCCAAATAACGCTTTGAATAAGTATACGTAAATAAAAGTGAAGAACGATGTTTCAAAATAGATTTCCTTTAGAGCATTTTTAGAAATATAATTCGCACCATCGCGTTTTGAAAACACGAAAATTCGTGCAAAAGCAAACTAGATATATTTTTAAAAAGAAAACAAGTGTTATTTTTCCAGCGTCAAGAATGGAGCAAAAACAGACTCAAAATTGTGTGTATTATTTTCTCAAGTCCATTGTACTCAAAAATTGTTGAAAAGTTCGTGCTTCAATGGTTTGTCAGACACACAGCTGGTACTTTTGCTCTATTTTTGCTTTATTTTTTCAGAAAAAATATTGTTTTAAAAATACCAAGAATTCAAACGTCTCTGTAAAGTTCTGTGCGTGCATGAAATACTAACTTCTATTCTACTTTATATTCCGCATGAAATATTTTGAATTCTAAGTTTATTTTTCTTTCTTTATGTTGTATGAAAATGAAGAAACTATGAGCAAATAATATATATATATGCATGAATTTATTTAAGTAACTTGCAAGCAGAAATACATGATGTATAAACATTTTGTTACTTTTTTTATTATTATTGCTTAAAAAATTTCTCATTACTTATTCAAAGCCGACAGAATGGGGTGAAAAATTTCTACGAATCAAATTAGCAATTTGGAAAGCACTTGTTTTGATAAATATTTACACGAAATAAAAATTTCGTTTAAAAAATAAATGCTCGTATAGTGTTTTTTTGACGTTTCTACTAAAAAATGTATGTCTGAATATTTTCGTATAATTAAAAAAAATTCCAAATAATTTCTGTACACTTTAAACAAGTGATATTAACACTCTCCGTTCTAAAAGAGCGGCTGCAATAAACCTAGCGTCTATTTTTCGTTAATTTAATCAAGTCATTAAAGTAACTACAAAAGTATCATCTACAGCAGTGCTTCTCAAGTTTTCAATATTTGTGACCCAATTTTCGTCACGCCCCGCTCCATACAATAACGATGTATTGAATTCGATAATACGATACTTTGATGCTAAAGCTACAATACGACTTTAACCTCTTCGCCACAGGCGTATGCAAACGTCTCGCTCAGCCAGTGCGTAAATTGCCCCGAACGTATTAATACGTCTTTCTGAAATATGTTCACTACTATCCATAAAATTATTTCGAAGACTTTGGAATGCAATAAAATGACTTTAATATTGTTTGAAATATAGATTTACTTATTTTCCCTTTCTCCCTCCTCCGAAATGCACCGCATAAGGATGCATACGTGCAAAACGTTGGCATTGGAGAGTGAATCGCGTAACTTTTAACCTACAGTTAAGGGATTAATTATAAGCCGTACAAAAATAATCCAGAGATAAGGATTAATTTTTGCATGTGATTTTATAAATGACCAACCGGTGCGGTCACTGGTAATTAGTATTGTTAAGATAATCGTAAAGTTCATTGTGCAGTACTGATAAATTTATCAGTGTAAATGTATTTTCCCCCCATTATGACATTTTGTTCGTTTGTTTTTTTTACTTTCAAAAAATTAATAATTTTTTGAAATAATCTTTTGTTTTCGACTTTTCAATATGCTCGCACCCCCTTCAAGGGTTATCACACTCCTCTAGGGGGCGCGCCCCACAGTTTGAGAATCTCTGATCTACAGACCAAATAATTCAATTGTATATACAAGTTGTCCCAAAAATAGCGCAGAAACTCTGCACAACCTGATTCTAGTTTGGAATACATAAAAAAATTACCAAAGAAAAATACGGTAACTGGTGACAAATGAATGATGATGCGTGATGGTTCATGAGATGGAATTCTGGCACATTTCTGTGCTCATGTATGTGATTGGCTAGATGTGGTATATCCCGCCCGAAGAATCAGGCAGAATTCTGGGCATTTCACCCAAAAAATGCGACCTTTAATCCCCATCGTCCAGTTCACTGGAAACATCTTCGATATCTTCTTTCACACTCATTGGAATCGACTCGTGTCCCCTTGTCCTTGAACTGTTCTACGTTCATTTGTAGTGTTGATCAGTCGTACTAGTAACTTTGTGACGGGCTCACGCGTCTTTTCTGTAACATAACCACTGGGTTCTTTGACGGCCAAGATTAATGGCAAATCTTTTCCAACCCAAATCCAAGAAGTGAAATACAATTGTGAAATGCAAATAAGATAGCTTTTAAAAGAACAGAAGTTTCAGTAAGCAGAATGGCAATTTAGGAAAAGTTATGTTTAGAAGAGATAGAAGTGTGAATTGACGGCCTATCAAAAGATTACCAAGATTTCTAGCCATTACTACAAGGTGCATACTATTGTAAGCGCGCCTAAAAGTCTCTGAACAATGATAGAGCCTTAGCTTGAATCAAGGTAGGACTGATTATTTGATATTAGGACTTGTAATATTATCAGAATTGAAAGTAGGCGGATAATATAATTATTTAGATAAGTTATCCAAGTTACGAGATCAGGTTTAACTACAGCTGTGTGTTTGGTTTATTCTCACTTAATATAAGTTTATCTAATTTATTAGAAGTTTAAGTTATATTCTTAATAAAGTCATATTAAGAATTTTAAAATGTCGATTCATTTCGAGAATCCCACACCTCTAATTCACGCTGACAATCAAAGATATGGTCACCATAGAACGACCATATCACAACTTCATTTCTTGTAGCTTGAAAGTGTCAAAACGTAAGTACTTGAGCATAAAAAAAAATTAGTTCTTCAGGAAGTGGATGAAGATGTCAGGCAACTTTCCTTGTAGTTTTTCTTTCTTTCTTTTCCTTCTTTTTTGATAGGTAAGTTTTATAAAATAAATATTATTAATTTGCAAAAAGGTGTGAATAATTACTTTTTTTAATATATAGTTTTTAGGAATTTAAAATTTGTTTCATGTGGTTTATAAAGAAAATTGAAAGATGAATCTCTATTTAACGAATTTTCCATATAACGAACTTTTTTTCGGGATTTAGCATCTTCGTTATATAGAGATCCGACTGCATTGGCAAATACTGCTATTGGTGTGTCCAATACGGACTTTGCACCAGTATTCTTTGTTTTTCGTATTTTTCTTGCAAACTGAGGCGCGTTTTTTATGTACTCCCAACTAGGAATCTAGCTATACAAAGTTTGGGCGCTATTTTTGGGACACCCTGTATATCAGTATTTGTTAGGAATATTTGGAAAAATGTAACGAGCAATGAAATCCTATCTTATTTCTTAGTTTTAGAATTAATTACTTCATTTGTAAGTTGAGAGTAGACCAATTTGCAGTTCATCTAGTTAGCGAATGGGTAAATTTCAAACGGCTTCGTGATAAGAATTTTTTTTAAATTACTGCCGCCAACGTACTCTAGGACATAAGGCGTCTTGTATTCCAATATAAAGCAGTTGTCGCTCTAGCAGGGAGGAGAACTCCACAGTTGTCTTGCGAGAGAACATGAAGTAGATTGGGGCAATCGGATAGATGCTCCCCAGTCATTGGCCCGAATTTACAGAGAGGGCAGAGCGGTGAATCAGCCAGGCCAATCTTAAACAGATGGACTTGCAGGTAATCATTACCGGTGATGACTCTGAAACATGCCACACCCTCCACCCTAGGGAGGGCAGAAAGCTGAGCATATCTTTGGCGAGCAGATGAGACCAAGATTTGTCAACGGCCAGGTCTGTAAGATGGAAATTCTCTTCAGTCGAAATTTGTCCCTGAGAAGTCGCTTGGTGTTTCGAAAAGGCATCGGAAGGCAAATTGATAAATATAGCCACATGTTTTTCATTGAGTTTAAGCATGACTGACTAGCATCTGTTGTTTAACTTGTAAAACTCAAGTAAAATTTCAAATTGTATGTTTTGATAAAGACGTCCAAATATTAAGATTATTGTTGTTGTTGTTACTAATGCCACCTGATCGGCAAAGGCCAGATCAACGCCCACGAAGTTCATCATGGCAAAGAGCTAAGTGACCCTGTCGTTACCCGTAACTTTGAGCACCATATAGGTGACAGAACGATCTAGCTCGGTTTTACCCCAATTTTGAGGGAGAACACCCTGGGATGGTCAGGAGCCTTCCACCTCTCTTCTCCTCCCACCAACTTCACGAGAGAACTTGCAGCTTGATGGCTATTTAAAGTACCCCCCTGCCGATAATGCACTATACATTTACAAATATCCATGTCTTCTCCGGGATTCGAACCCAGGCCTAGCGGCACAGCAGTCAGCGTCACTAACTCTATACCGGATGGACGACTATTAAGTTTCTTCAAACATACATTTAAAATAAAAATTCAATTATGACGTAGCATAAATTTAACCCATTGGATAATATTATTGAAATTGTCCTAATGCCAACACACAATTAAAATTGATAATAGTTAAATACTTATATTAAAGCTATTTTTCTCTAATAAAAAAAAGTATAAAAACGTGAAAGTGCATAATAAGCCACCGTATTTCTCTCGTGAATTTTGAGATCATATTTCAAAAAAGGTTAAATCTTTTTTCAAGTTTTATCAACAAAGATGTAAAATAAATATGAAAAACAAGAGAATAGACTAAGCAACTGGTTTTACTAGTTACTTATCTAGTTAGAGTCTAGTTACGTACTAGTTAGACTATTTAAACTTAGTCTTACTAAGTGTTACTAGTCTAACTAGAATAGTAAGGCATGCTGTATTTTGTTGGTTAAGATATGTATAATTTAGACTGCTTTTAATGACTTCGCTTTTTGAGATTTGAATCACAGTTAAACGTCTTTGAAAAAGACATAAAAAAAGATAATATTTTAGCTTGAAATCAGTAAGAACTTTATTTTAATGCCTCAGTAAATTTTTTTATAAAACAGAATATTTCTGTTGAAGGTTACAGGAAATTCTGAAACAACGTTTAAATTTCTTTAATTCATATTTTTGATTTTAGGATTCAATCTAGAAAAATAAGATTGAGATATGTGTCCTGTTTTTTGAAGGAAAAAATATTTATTTTATATACAGGGTGACTATAAATGATGGACTGGATTTTAAAAATCATATTATCGAAACCACTGCGCCTATTACAATAAGTAAAACATGAATGTTAAGAAAAAATATGCCAAGTTTTTTATTTGTTCAAAGGGGTCCCAGGAGTGTTAACTTTCTCCAGAGGGCTGAAAATATAAACAATATTCAAATAAACATAACTCTTTGAAATTAAAGTTAAATAATTCGAATCTTTTACACATTATTTATAAAAGAATGGGCTTCAGAAAAGTATAAAATGATTAAAATATAATCATAATTTTCAAGAATTATAAGCATATGAAAATAAGAAAAATTTCTTTAAAAAATATTAATTAAGTTTTACGTTGCACTTGTTATTTTCTAAAATCAGAGCTTTCATTACTAGCTATAAGTTGATTTATAAAGTTAAATGTATCCTTATTACACTGTAGTATTTTTATATTAATAGAATAATAAATTATATTTTTTAAAAAATAAAAAAAAATTACATTTTCAAAGTTTTTTTTTTAAAATTTCAATGTTTTTCAAATATTTTGAAATACAAAAGATAAATTATTATTAAATGATGTAGGGTTTAAAAAGTATGATACATTTTATAATTCTATAAAGTCTTATATATCAGAGGCAACTATTTTAGAAAATAGTGTGCGCAACGCAAAAATTATTTAATATTTATTACAAAATTATTTTTCTTATTTTCATATTCTTATAATTTTTTAAATTATGATTTATTTCAAAGATTTTGTACTTTTTGAAGCCCTAATGCTTTGTTAATAATGTGTAAAAGATTCGAATCATTTAATTTAAATTCAAAAGAATTGTACCTGTTTAAAATTGTTTATATTGTCACCCCTCGAGATAAAATTAACACCTTTGAGGCCCTTTATTTTCGATATGTAACCCTCTTGTTACACGGCATACGTCAAATCTGTAATCCAGTTCATTCCGTACATTTTGTATCATCACTATCAATGCTGCTCAAATGCTTATTTGTCATCATCTGTTATTTGTTGTGTCAATAACAAATAATATGTCTTGAAATTTAATTTTTTAACAAAAATTTCCCATACTGTTTTCTGGGGTATTCCAAGTTCACATGTGGAAACTCTCGTAGATTTCCGTGGACTTCAAACAAAACTGTGCCTCACCCTCTCCACTGTTTCATCCGAGAAGCTTAGCCGGCCACTACTTTTCTTTTTACACACTTTTTCTACAATTGCTTATTCCATCGCAGAATGCTCTTGTTAAATGTTGCTTCTTTTTCTTAGCAATTTCTAAATGCTCGTTGCACCGAAGTAACTGAAAACCCATCCATACTCTAATACGCAAAACCTCTTCTCTGCTGTTGTCGCCATGTTTGAATTTCACTCACAACGATCTTGAACGTGCTGTTGATTATTGGTGGTAAAAAAACATGGTATATTTCTCTTTACATTCATGTATCACTTTTTGTAATATATGCAGTAGTTTTGAAGATATAATTTTTTAAAATCGGGTCTATCATTTGTACTTACCCTGTATACTTATTACATTAACTTCTTTGCTTTATTTTACAGAACTTACAGAATAGTATAATATAAACTAGTCATTCGTGTAATACTTCAAGAGTTGTTTTGATACTTAGTTAAAGAAATATTTATCCCCTTCTGAAGTATTCATCAATAATTACATTAAATAAAACAAGTATCATCTAAAGAAAAATAAATAATCCCACATTACTGTAAATTCTAGTTCAGAAATCTAATCTCTATCTGTCAGATCATTCATCACATCATCTCAAATGTACATGCTCGGACACTTTTCAAATACAAGTAGTTTAATGGTTTCAATATGTGATAGGAAAAAATGCAATATACAAGAAAGAATCTAGACATATATTTTTAATGCCATTCGTTAAAAAAGTATACTTGAAGCACTGAAAAAATAACACTAGACGATAAGATTTATCACATCCAGACGAGGTAATCCTATCTGATTCTCCTTTTTTTTTTTTGCTTGAATCTTTATATGTAGTCTCCTGAAATCCATCGAATAGATTCACAGACTGTATGTCCCCAAATTGCCTCCGTGACAAATCTCTACGGTATTTAGATCTTGCGAACGGAATACATAAAAATTTACGATATAAGAGTTCCTTACCACTCTCAGAATACTTTATGGGCAGTGAAGACGTCTTTGAATCTACTTTTACGACTTGTTAGAATTGCTGCTACGTCATAATTTTCCCACAAGTCATACATTGAATAAAATAATTTCTTCGATGGCTTGATAAAAATTTTAGCTCTCCAACTTCTAAATTTTAAACCAGTGTGTATAAATATTTTTTTTTTAAAAAAAAAAAAAA
>BMAV01020365.1:0-18548 GCA_019973955.1 Trichonephila inaurata madagascariensis | reverse complement strand
AGGTCGTCATAGACCCCGGGGGGTCTATATAGACTCTTTGGGAATCACACTGGTCTACAATTCACTAAACTTTGTTTAGAAAACACAATCACGATAGTAAAAAAGCCGATTTAGCTGGTGTCGGTGTTCCATTAATATGTTTTTAAATATGTGCGTCTTGGTCTTAGTAGGGGTCCCCCCCAAAAAATTTTTGGGGGTCCCCATCGCGATCGAATTAATGACCCCTTTTGCCCTAAAATGTACAATGACAAGTCATGTGCTGTTTTTACAAGTACAGTAGTACTAGACTAAATACCTGATACTGTGAAAAGCCGGAACCAAAAATTGGTTGGAAATAAGATTCTGTTTGGAGATCCTCCATTCAAATCGATGATATGATCAAGAGAAGCTTGGATATTCCAAAACTTGATACAGATTGGAAAAGAATTGATTGCCCTGGGATTAATCAAAGACTAAAGATCTCCACTGAAAATCAAATCAAAGTCCTTTTGCTGCCCTTGATGAAAGAAAAAAAGGGGAATTTGGGGAAAATACCAGAAACTACACTTTTGGTGAAAATCAGACTTTTTTTTTTTACATTTTATTCTGAAATGCAATTCCATCAAAGTCAAAGAAACAGAATCGAAGACCACCTTTCAACCAATGCATCTGCAGCCTCACTACCCATGATATTTATATGAGAATCTCAAGAATAAATACATGAATTCACATGTAGGTAAATCTCGTGGACAAAGACATTCTCTTCGACTTATTTAAAATACGCACTAGCGTTTTGTCCCGTTTGTTAAATTAAGACAAGTTGTAACGGGTTCTATTCAGATTTTCTATTAATCCTCTTGGGGAAAATATTCTTTAACTGTGATTTTAGTTCAAAAACCGCTTTCCGTAGAGATGACTTGATTCATGCAAATGTAACTGCTATATAAGTGTCAGTCGTTAGGGTTTGTGATATAATGGTTAAGCGTTGATAGTTGCTGAATTTAAGAGGGTAGGCCCCCCCCGGGGATCACACATCATAAGATTTTAAAATTTAAGTAGAATTTGCCGGGGAGGATTAATACGTAAAATCCGGCGTATAGGGACCTATACTTTCAAGCAATTTTTTTTTAATTTTAGGTATATTCGCCGTTTAACCCCACCCCTTTTTTAAAGGGAAAACTGAAACATTACTATACATTGTTTTTTTGTTTTGAAGTAATTTATTCAAGGTATTTCCCAGACTTTTGATAAAAAAAGTATACTTATAGAACTACAACTGTTCTTGTTCATAAGGCAATTGTTTCTTTTAAATAAACAGGGATCGAACATCTAGAAGTAATTTTTCTTTTGTCCATCCTTTTTGTTATTTTTTAAAACTATAGTTTATACCCGGCGTATAACGCGCACCCCCTTTAAATTTTCGATCTTATTTTTGTGTTCAAAGTGCGTTATACCCGGATTTTTCAGTAACCAAACTTGGCGACCTACTATCAGGCTGCGAAAAAATCATTCGGGGGCTTTGCATTTCTCGGTTCTTTTTCAACATCCCAGTTTTTTTGACCCAGATTAATGGGCCTTTTTCCCCAAATCCAAGAAGTAAAAAAGAAGCAAAAAAATAAGATAACCTTTAAAAGGATAGAAAGTTTAGTGAGCAAGGATGGCAATTTAAGAAAGCAGTTCAAAAAAAAAGAAGTGTAATTAAGGACCGGGAAACACGGGACCCCACCCTCGCAAACTGTAGGGGGGGCTTGTTTTTGCACAGGCCCCTCACTACCTGAAAGTGATTGATCGTTGATTATTTCCCCCGGTAGGGGATTGTATTCTGAACGCTAGTTTTTATTGAATCGAGATTAGGCGGATCTAATTAGTTATATTGATAAGTGATCTAATTGCACGATTTGACTTAATTAAATCGGCGACTTTTTTTATTCTCATTAATATAAGTTTTTTCGTTTTATAAGAAATTTTAAAAGTTAAATTCTTAAAAAAATTTTCATATTAAGAATTATAGAATGTCTCATATATATCCTTCCTTTAATTTCCCCACACCTCTAACTTACGGGGAAAACCCCCAAAGACATTAGCTATCGACAGATGGTTATTTCCAAGTTTTTGTTGTTGTTTTTCCAATCCCATTGGGGCAGGAAAGCTTACATCAACCTTTTTACCTTTTCCCCAAAATTTAACCCAATTTTAAACAATTTTTGCGGGAAATGCCCCAACAGTCCAGAATATGAGCAGGAGAAGTATAGGGAGAGGTAAAGAATAACTTTATCTCCTGTACTAAGGTCATACCACGCAGGTGACCGCTTCTAAAACGCGCCAAGGCCGTCTGATGAGCCCTAGAACTCCTGCCCGTAGGGGAAAAAGGGGAGGACTCTTGGGTGCACCAGTGGTGAGCAGGAGAGTTTGCCAAGTCAAATTCATTTTAGTTTTGTGGAAGGAAAATTTTCAATGGTTTAAGGCAGTGTTTCTAAAAGGCCCCCCTTGGGGGCGGAAAACCCTTAAAAGGGGGGGGAGCATATCAAAAGAAAAAAAAAGGTTTAAAAATTTGTAAATTTACTGAAAGGAAGCAAAAAAAAATGCATTTTGACAAAAAAAAAAAGTAAAGTAAAATTTACATTCTAAATTTTTTTAAATATCAGTACTGCATCATGTATTTGATAATTAATTTACTACGCAAGAACAAGATTAATAATTACTAGTGACCCCCAGGGGTTGTCATATACAAAATTATACAAAAATTTAATACTTTTCTTAATAATTTGTAGGTTTTTAAAATTAAAGTATTTGTAGATTTAGATGCAGCTTTTAGTTTTTTAATTTTGAAATCAATACATTTTTTTTTGAATAAAGGGGGGGCGCGATGAAAGAGATTGAAAATTGGGCCCATATAGTGAAAGTTTGAGAAGCACTGGTTTAAGGAACTTTAATCAAGATATGTCGTTTCGCGATAATTTAGTTATCTGATTTCAGGTTAAGATTTCTTATTGCTCCTAAAGTTATATATTTTAAAAGTGTAATTCGTTAAGTTTTTAAATAAGTGTTTCGTAAATTTAAATAAAATTAGTTATTCTAAGATCATATCTGCTACTTCCTCGAACCCTCCCACACCCACAACCTACGGGTCGCGGCAAAGTTCACATACGAGTAAACTCTTTACTAAGCTCGCAAAAAGATCATACAATGAATTAAATTAAAACTTTAGTTAAAGGAATTTATTGCAGACGATTTTATGAAGACGATGAACATTTTCGATTCGTTGCACACGCACTTACACAAAGATCGAACAATTGACGAGCCATGGAGGTGGTGAATACCTTTTTTTTAAAAAACAATGCTTTTAGTGATGTTTTAGGAACAAAAGTAGAAAAATTTTGGCAAGTCTTCAAAATAAATGAACAAGTATTATAATTGAGGCACAGGTAAAAATTTATAAAAAATTAGTATTACCTTATTCAGTTTTAATCTTGAAATACTAAAGTGCCGCAAAAAACAATATCAGAAGGACGACGATAATTTCAACAAAATATAATAGAACTACGAATATTATTTTAATTTGAATTTTTCTTCAATTCGGAATGTTTTAACATTTACAGAAATTTTTGGATGATTTTTAAATTTTTTATATATTTCATTTCTCAATGCTATGTATAATTTTTTTAAAGAACAAGTAGTATAAAAAAAAAATTTAAGTCAATTCCTACTTAGATCAACAAAGAAATATTTTATTTTAGCAACTTTTTATTAAATAGTTACAATTAATATAAATATGTACATACATAGGACAAAATCACATTTAGTGGTAATTAATTTTTATTAACTATCATTAAAGTATCGTATACTCATCCAAAACAATCGAGTATATAAAATTTCAGTTCAACCGAATGCTTTAAAACGTGAGAAAATAAACCTTTTCAATTTTTGACACAAGTCGCCAAAATGGTCGCTAAGTCACCAAAAATAAGGCCAACGTGGCTGTATTTGTAATTCCTTAAATAATTCGTTTTAATCAATTAATTTTTATTAATTATAATTAAATTATTGTATTGTCATCCAAAATAATCATACATATATAATTTCAGCTCAATTGAGCGCTTTAAAATATATTTTATTAACGATTGAAAATTCCGCCAAGATAAAGAAATAAATAAATAAATATATAGAGAGCGTGAGCAAATAGTAGGAATTGAAAAAGAGGTGCAAGATACTTTTTACCATTGAATACATTTTTTTTAATTGTATGATAATGACACTTAAATAAACCGTAAGCTTAAAACTCTTATAGCTGTATTTTATAACGCAAGATTCTGAAATACATGTTATTTCTCAAATTTTTGGAGGTAAAAGTTATAGTAAATAGAATAATGTTTGAAAAATATTTTTAGAACAGTAAAAAGGGTTTGTTTTATCTGTGAATGTAAGTAAATATGTTATGAATTTTTTATATGTTCTTGATAAAGTAATTACTTATGTGGAGCATTGGAATCAAAGGTAGGCTTACTCTATGCCAGGGATGGTGAACCAGTGGCACGCGTGCCATTGATAGCACTTGACGCAATATTTTGGGCATGCCACCGATCAAAACGGTTTTCATTTTAATTCAAAATAACAGAGTTCAATATGAAGTATTACAAGAAACGTGAGTGCTCGCGGTCGCAGTTTTCAGCGAGATTTTCTCAGTTCAAAGAATTACCGCAAACGCTTAATTTTTTTTATGTACCTCAATGTGATTTCATTTAATAAGCTGAATTTGACCTAATTCTATTGGTTGTAAATTGAAAAAATTGAAATGTCTAGTTCAATATGGATTCAAAACTTTGTTGAAAAAAGGAGAAAATTGGAATTGATTAAGACAGAAAGATTAACAAGCCATATAAGTAAAAATGCTAGTAATGAAATTTTGGAAGCATGGAATTTGATTCCAGATACAATTAGCCGTTTTAAAAAACTAGTTCATGCTATTTTAACCATATTTGTATCTACCTGTGCATGCGAGTCATTATTTATAGAAATGAATAACAATAAAAACTCACTTAGAAACCGTTTGAAAGATGACTCCAATTTAGCTTGCATTCTGGTATAAAAGTAATATCTTATAATACACATAATAGAAGTTATTTGTCATCTAATCTACCACAACAGAGAATTTACACTAATGTTACTTTAATTTGAATGACACGTATAAATAAAACATTTACTACTATACTGTGTAAAATGTATTTTTTCGTTATAGTTAAAGAGTTGAGTTGTTAGTATTTAGTTTTTTATTATTTTCTCAATAATCACAAGTCAAAATTATTTGACGGCACGTCTATACCTCCTTAAGTATTTCTTAAAGAAAAAATGGCACGTTGATCCAAAAAGGTTCGCCACCCCTGCTCTATGCAAATAAATCATTTTACCTTTTTAAGTATTAAACATTTATTGTGCTTTTTAGAAAAGATTTCGATGAAATTTAAATTGCTCTAACACTATTCTATAATTAAAATTTTAACCATCTGTGCATTAGGTTTGACAACAAATTAAAATGAGATTTATTTATTTATTGAAAAATTACACTGCAAATCTTAAGCGAATCATGAAATGTTTTAAAAAGCTGAAAATACTGCCGAGGATTTTAAATTTCTTTTAAAATTATTAAACTATTTATCAGAGTGAAATAATCACAAAAATTAGGATAAAAAACGTTACGGTGAGCAGCATTCAGATGGAAATTATTCCAGATACAAATTGCATCTATCAATTCACAAATAAATAAAAATAAAGCATTCATTTTTTTTTTAAATCCTTATAGCAACAGTAAAAAAGTTTTTAAAAATTATAATTGTATTAAGAAACACATTTTTTTCTTTTACTTAAAAATATGCTGTCGAACGTACTTCCTTTTTTTAATGGATAAATATAGTTCTTTTCTTCAAATAATAGCAGAGGGAAAGAGAATGTAATAATTGTGCAACTATTTCAGAAAGCATTTATAAAAAAGAAACCAATCAAATGCCAGAAGAAGTAAAAAAAAATGTGATGAAAAAAAAAACCAGCTTAATAAATTTTAAAAACATTCAACCGGGTAGGAACTGTTATTTTAAAAGCAATGATGCTTAAAATGTAGATGCATCGCTGCATTTTTCCTACATTCAACATGAGTAAACAAAATTTATTTACACTTCCTTATTTTTTATTTTTATTTTATAATAATCTAAGAAAAGATTTGTCTTCTGCGCCTATTCTCTGTTATCTGTTCAAAATAGCCGAGTTGTCAAGAATATGAAATCCCAACAAGTTGTTATTTACCTTTCACTAACCCGTCAAATGATCGCATTGAAATGTGTCCTATGTTATCACAGACAATGGACAAACCAGTACGTAATGAAAGTATCTAAATCTATCCCAAAATTTCTGAAAATCTAATCTCCTTCTTACGATTGAAAATCATTTTGAATTTAGAGGATATATATATATATATATATATATATATATATATAGCTAGCACATAGATCTCTTTAATACAATTTTAAAGATATATTTTCTTCATACTTAAAAATTTTAAAAAAAAAATTCATTTGAAAACCCAAAAGTTAACCCCAAAAAAAGAAAATGTATATTATTCAAATTAATTTTTAAAATTTAAATTATTTAAATTTAAATAAAATCCTGTAATAAATTTAAAATAATTTTTTAAATTATTTTTATTCATTAAAAAATTTTTCAGTTTAATAAATTTATTTATTTACTAAAGAGAATAAAAAAAAAATTTAAATAAGGGTGAGGTTTTGAAACTGCAAAATATTAAACGTGACGATGTTTTGGGAAAATTTTTACAGCAATTTTGGGAAAAAAAATCCATATACAGAAAAAAAGAACTTTCGAAATTCAAAATAAAACCAAGTTCAAGGAATAGTCTTGTTTTTTATACGCCCTAAAGGTCATCTAGAGTTAATAAAACCGTATGCTAATAGCTCTATTATTTTTCTGGTTCCCCCAGAGTAAAACCAAACCACACACCATTGTGATTTTTAACCCTCCCTCACCAGATCGTTGAAATGGCTCAATTTACGACTTTACATGATAAAGACAAACATGTGTCCTCCATTGAACTCAAAATAGACATTAAACTAATAGTGGCCCATTGTAAAATTTCAAATTTAAAATTTGGGGTAAAGTTTTTTAAAGTTATGAAAAAATAAATTCGTCAAAAAATTTTAGAATTAAAAAAAAGTTTTTTTTTGTATATTATTTGTGTAATTATTTTTGGGAAATTTTAAGAAAAGCGCAAAGAAATGTTCAAAAAAAAAAGGGATAAAAGATTGCTGGAAGCAATGATTCCTTTTTACTGTTATACGCACATGAGTTATTGAACGATTGGCTAGAAAAGTTTGTATTATCATGTTACAATAAGTTACCTTATGTTTTTTATTATTTTACTATTTGAGCATGAGTATGAACAGTTGCAAATTTTGCAAGGGGGTTTCGTCGTTGGGTGGAGAAAGTATCCCCCTTTTTTATTATAAAATTTTTAATAATTTATAATAAATTTAATAAAATTTTCTATGTTAAAAAAAATATAAAAATTCTTTAAATAATTTTTGAAGATTTTTGAGTAAAAATATATAATTTTTTATTTTTATTTAAAAATTAAGTCTCTTTTTTTTTACAGAGCGCAAAATTCACGTGAAAAAAGTCCTTCGTAGTGAAATACAGTATTGAAAAGTTTAAAAAAATTTAAAAACAAATTTTTTTTTTTGAAACGAATTAAATTAAATTAAATTTTAAAGTTGGGGAAAAGTTTTTTGGGGAAAAAACGAAAAAAAAAACCCTGGAAATAACATTTCCCTTTTTAAAACCATATGAATAAGAATTGTGCATTTAATAATTATGTGAATTTTATTATTGCTCACATTGTTTTATCAATTCGATGACACTCCAATTTAGTTGAATATGTTCACTTTCTGTCAAACGAATTGTTAATTAATTCCGGTTTTCTTAACACCAAATGGTAATAAAATAACTTTGTTTCCGAATAGCTTGTTAAAAGTAAACAAGTAATATAAAAAAAGCTTTTTTAAGACAATTCCTAATTAGATCAACAAAGAAAAATTTTATTTTAGCTACTTTTTATTAAATAGTTACAATTAATATTAATATAAATAAGTATATACAAATGACAGAATCACAACATTAAGTGGTAATTAATTTTTATAATCATCATTAAAGTATTGTATTGTCATCCAAAACAATCGTGTATATAAAATTTCAGTTCAACTGAATGCTTTAAAACGTGAGAAAAAAAATCTTTTAAAGTTTTGGCACAAGTCACTAAAAATTAAACCAACGTGGCTGAATCTGTAATTCTTTAAATAATTAGTTTCAATCAATTAATTTTAATTGATTGTAGTTAAATTGCCGTATTTTTACCCAAAACAATAGTGTATAGAAAATCTCTGCTAAAAGGAGCGCTTTAAAATGTGAAAAAAAAACTGTTTCAAATTTTGACAAAAGTCGCCAAAAGAGTCGCTAAGTCACTAAAAATGATGCCAACGTAGCTGTATTTGTAATTCTTTGAATAATCAGTTTTAATCAATTAATTTTTATTAATTATAATTAAATTACTGTATTGTCATCCAAAACAATCATGTATATAAAAATACAGCTCAATTGAGCTCTTTAAGATATATTTTATTAAAGATTGAAAATTCCACCAAGATAAATAAATAAATAAATATAAAGAGAGTGTGAGCTAATAGTAGGAATTGAAAAACAATCAGTCGAAAATAAGAAGTTTTCGGCAAAGTTTATAATTAAAATAAATATTTAAAATATTTCGAAAGATGTATCAATAGCCGAACATTCCAAGGAACATGTTAAACCCTTCAACACATTTAAATCCCGTAATAATAAATTTAAAGAAACGAATATTAAATAAAACAATTGAAGTAACAAATAAGAATAAATATAATGTAAGTTGTCAATAAAAATGAAATTATAATATAATCTATAGACCTTATATCTATACAGGGCGTCCACGAATGCCATGTACAAACTTCGAGGGGAGGTAGAGAACATCGTGAGGAGCCATAATTACATGGAAAAGGTGGCGCTGTACGTGAGCTCGCAAAGTCGGCACATTTTCCTCGTTTCAAACATGAACCGCGTGCGATGAACATAAATCGTTATATGAATAACGAGTTCGTGGATATCCACTTCATCTACAGTCTAGCCAACGGACATGGACGTATTGCTGTTCGGTTGTATGGGGGGAAATATTCATCGAGGAGGCAAATGAATGATCAAACGTTCGCTCGGGTGCATCAGAACCTGGAAATTTTCAGAGCCACGACTGACGACACGTCCGTTAATTCTGAACTGGACTTAGTGGCACGATTATCCATCGCTTGTGCTATGATCCGTGAAACGCTTGTTTTTCGAACATACCCACCAATCCATGTCGCTTCGGGGTCATGCGTGCTGTGACGTTTGAGATGAATAACACGGTAGCGTGATCTTGGTTAATTTAAATACTGGATTAATTACATCACAGCTATAATTTACAGAATTATACATTGAAGTTATTAAACTTATTAAAAGATTGTTAGAGTCCAATAAGCTATTTGTGAGAGGAGGAATCCTTTTAGCCACCGCTCCCGGGTAAGTTCAGAGCATCTCTCTCTTCTCCGTCTGCTTCTGCTGGGTCAAAGCATTCACCTTTCTAACCCCCTTTCGAGGGGTCAGCCACCGCCTTTCTCGGAGATCGGGTGGCCCTCTTGGAGCACTTGTTTCATCCTCCGGTCGTGGGAATAGATTCCACGGGGGTCAAAAGGAGTTACGAGGGAGTACTAAGGAGGCCATGCCTCAACCTTCCGATGCACAGCTGCTGGATGCACGTGTGAATATAGTTTCCACAAAAAAGACGCCGACCCGAGATGTGAGATATTACGTTAGAGTGCAAACAAGTCAATGGTAGCAATTTCAAAAATCTTCTGTGATGCTTTTTATTTTATTAATTATTCGGGTTTTTTTGGTTTTTTTTGTGGGGACATAACATTCTTCACATTCAACATTCTGTGTTGTGGCCTTGTGATGGGTTCACGCGTCTTTTCATTAACATGTCCTTTAGGTTATTTTGGGGCCAGAATTAATGGCAACTCTTTTCCAACCAAAACCCAAGAAGTGAAACGTGAACAAACGATGCAAATTAGAAAGCTTTTAATTATCAGAAGTTAGAGTAAGCGGTGTGGAAATTTAGGGAATGTTATGAGAGAGAGTGATTCAATTGTGAAGTGACAGCCAACAGAGGTTATCCCAAAGATAGAGCTATTAGGTCAAGGTGCATACCATTGCACTCGAGTAAATACGCAACTTCCTTATGATTGGATCGGCGATCGGATTAAGGTAGGATTGAATATTTAATATTAGGACTTGAGATATTATTGGAATTGAGCTTAGGCGAGTTAGTTATTGATAGTGGTCCGAGTTACGTTATTTCGGTATTATTTATATTGTGTGTTTTGTCATCGTAGATTCTCTCACATATATTATTATTATCTAATCTGTTAGAAGTTTAAGTATTATGATCTTAATAAAGACAAATTAAGATCATGGAAGCTTCTAGTTCTTTCGTTAATCCTACACCTCTAGCTCACGCTTATAATAAAGGAGAAGGGCACCCTAAGGGGGCGACTTCACGGCCTTACTGTCTTCGTGTCTCTTTATCTCGTTTGGGTTACGGTTCCTCCCAGTAATCATGGCTCCTCAGGATACTCTCTACCTACCCTCCCAAGTTTGTACATGGCATTTGGGGACACCCTGCATAAATGAGAAAAGCTACTCACTAGCACTCATAACGATATCTAAGAAAGTATTAAACTTGCAGATATAAAAATTGGCAAATATTTTCTTACCGTTGAGTAAAGATACACAAATGACGAGTTTTGTGGAAGTCGAGGGGGCGTTATAGGCGAAAATTTCCCTTTTGTACTAATACATTTTTAGACTTGAAACTTGGGAAACCTGTTTCATTCCTTGAGTAGAGAACCACTAAGAATAAGTTTCTCGTAAATCTCCTCCACAAGGGTGAGAAGGCCTGTTGGGGTGTTATTGACAAAATTTCCCGCATTTTTGAGCTATTACAAACTTGAAATCTGGCAAACGTTTTCGTTCCGTTAAGTACAGATACTTAGAACGTTTGTTTTTTCTGAAAGAATTACTACAAAGGTATATGTGGCTGTGTTATAGATAAAAAAAAATTACAGTTTTTTGATCGATTATAGACTTACAGGCTTGAAAATTGAAACATGTGTTTCTTCTTTTAAGTAGAGAACGCTAAGAAAGGGATTTTCCTGGTCCTGTCCTCCTAAAAGCCATATCACATCTATATGTATTTGGAGCAATTTTTCTTTTAAGCAACCATTTTGAGCAATTTCAACCCAGTTGCCGTAGCAAGGAATTCAAACAACTTTTTCCTAGGGAGCTGAAAAAATTACTCAATATTCCAGCCAATGGGGCACTTCGTCTCCCTATGTCATAAACAAGATGGTGGCAAAGATGGCACCCTCTGTTTCATCAAATGCATCAGAAACGACGCACAACATTTTAAACAGAATGGCGTTCCATTTCTGCTTACGACCGTCAACAAAATCGCAAGCGGAATAAAAGAAATAATGTTGGATGTTCGTTTTCAGAAGCAGAAAAATCATCGAGAAATTTTTCAATGTGAAGTCAGAGGGTATAGTATTGCTTACAGCAACCCTTGACCCTTACAGCTGCTCGAAAAAATTTCCGAAACGGTTGTTCGAAAGAGATTCGAGTTGTTCGAGACATGTGCGTGTTATAAGCCTTTAGGTTCTATTGGTTTTTTTAGAACAGTATAGATTTTATACAAATCCTTTTACGAGTTATAAAGATTTGAAAATTTGCAAGCATGCTTCCTTTGTTGATACAGATCTAGTAAAAATGGCGTTTTCGGAAATCGGCTCCGAAAGGTGTGGATTGCGGAAGCGAAAAAAGATGAAAGTATTACCGTCTTAGAAATTCAATTTCTGTCCTTTTTTTTTAAATCGAGAGGCGAAATCTATAGAAATATTTTTCCCAATACATTGAAAGCTTAATGATCGGACCACTTGTAAAATTAACTTAAATGCAATATATAGTCTTACAATAAAAATGAAAAGCCCAGCGAAGAAGGCAGGTAATGACTAGTAGTGTATACGATAACACGCGCGAATGTTTTTACTTTCAATAAAAATCAAATAAACCATAAAATAATAATTTACATTAAATTTTAGCTATTTTTATTTCCGTTTTCCCAAACAATAATTTATTTCCGTTTCGCCATGACCATATCTAATTCTTTTCATTCGTTTTATCAGTACAGGTGTAAATTCCGTTCGACCGTTAAGCCATACTAGCCAAAAGAAAAAAAAGTCTTCTGATTTGCCATCTCAAATATGATTTCTTTTTTCTCCCACTTCCCACATCTTTATTAAAAAAAATCTTCTTTCTCTTTTCTTATCAAAGCAATAATAAATTCATTACTTCCGATTTGTCAGTGCGGAAATATATTATTTTTTAAATAGAAAGAATATATATATATATCCGTGCTATCGTATATATTTCCCTGAATACATAATTAAATTTGTATCTTTTACTTAAAAGTAATTTTTGAATGTTTGAAAATTGCTTTTTTGTTCAATTCCTACTGTTAGCTCACACTGTCTATATATTTATTCATTTATCTATCTTGGTGGAACTTTCAATCGTTAATAAAATACTTTTTTAAAAAGGCTCAATTGAGCGGAAATTTTATATACATGATTGTTTGGGATGAAAACAAAAATTTAATTTAATTAAAAAAAAATTAATTGATTAAAACTAATTTTTTAAAAAGAATTGCAAATACAACCACGTTGGCATCATTTTTTGGGGATTTGTGTAAAACTTAAAAATTTTTTTTCTCCTTTTAAAAGCATTCAGTTGAACTGAAATTTTATAGACGCGATATTTTTGGGATAACAATATGATATTTTAAATATAGAAAAAATTAATTACCACTTAATGTTTGATTCTTCCTTATGTATATATATATATATATATATATATATATATTTTTTTAAAACTTTTAAAAAAAAAAGTAACTAAAATAAAAATTTTCTTTGTTGATCTAAGTAGGAATTGACTTTGAAAAAAAGATTTATATTATTCGTTTTTTATTAATTTTGCTCATCATTTTTTTCATAAAGCAAAACTCCCAAGAAAAAACTTCACAAGAAAAAACTTTGATGTGTACTGTGTACACTGTGGCGTAACATACACCCACGAGGAGGTGGGGGAAGGGCAGGTTTCTTGGGGTCCCAAAGCCGAGGGGGTAATGCCAATTATGGTTAGGGGCCCAAAACCTGACTTTGCACGGAGACCCTAATTTTCCCTCATACCCAAAAAAGAAAAATATTTAGGAGTTGATTTTTCATGTTTACCATCTTTATTTGGTGCATTATTTATTACTATTTACTTTTTCAGGGGGAAATAAAGGCTTAAAATGAGTTTTTTTAAGGGGAAAAAACAAATTCCTTAATTTAAAAATGTTTACTTTTCTGATATAAATATTGAACCAAAGGGAGGGGGGAACAACTTCTTTAGAGCATTTTGTTGCATCTCATCTATTTTTAATTCAGTGTGGCTACTGTAGCTTAGTCGTGAACTCATACCTGGTGTTATTGAATCACGGGTTCGAATCCTTGTGACACTGAAAACACATTAAGTCTATCGAGGTTAAAAAATCCTTCCCCCGTAGTGGGTTTTGGAGAAAACTGCATCAGCTCAGGCGCTCTCGCCGTCATGTTTCAAAATTACGAGGTAATAAAAGAGTGATGTAAATTAAAAATCAAATCTACGTCAAGTTTCTGAATGTGATAGAATAGAAAACCCCAGCTGTTTCCTAGCAAAATCACCAACATCGTTTTAATTAATATTGCTACGAATTTTGCGTAATTAATGCTTAAAATAATGTAAATAATTTATATCTGGATGTTTAATATATCAATATTACTTTCAGCTGTCTTTATAATTACATTATAATAAAGTTTCAATGGAAACTTCGAGAAATATTGGCGATACAGCCAAGTTGGTATCATTTTTGGCAAATTGGTCACCATATGGATTCTTTGAAAAAAGGAGAAAGTAACACCAGATCTAGACGTAAAATTTCTCCAGAAAGCACTGGAAGGTAGCCGCGCAGACTACATACATGAGTCGCCAGTCGAAACTGGGTCAGTTTTACTTCAGCCATTGAGGAGTTCTCTAACGAATATAGTTGTTTGCGGATAAACTTTTACTTGACAAGCCTGTATTTTTAGACACCGATAGTTGTGTCAGATTGTTGGAGAAGACTGAGAACCTTCTGGAGCTTATTGAGCTAATTTTACTGTTGTATCCTGCCTTTTAAGGATTGTTTTTCTACAATTAGTTTCATCACTTTTAGAGAATTGTTTTGCTCTTTGGGATAAAATTCACAAACCCCGATCTACACCACACTGTTTTTCTTTCTCTAATTCTCTCTCTCTTTTCTAGTATTCTATTCTATTTCTATTCTCTTTTCTAGTTCGGTTTCAGTTTCAATTTTTTCCCCCGCTTTTTTAAGCTGGTTATAAAAGTTATGCAATTTTTCATACATAAAAAACTCTTCAAACTGTTCTCCTAATCATTTAATTGCGTTCCAAATTACGTGTGAAAAATATTTTTTTTTTCGAATCAACTAAATTCTATTAAATATCAAAACAATTCTGATTAAGGTCTGGATTTATTCTCAAAATCTAAGGAAATATGTTTTTAAGATCTAAAAGAATAAAAATTATAATTTCGAATGCGTTCATTCCAATATCAAAATGACTTCGAATATCTTAGAACAGGGGCGGGGGTAACCTTTTTGGGAATAGGGCCCCTATTTGAAATATATATGCGTGCCACTTTGTGATACCGCTCCCCTTGGGTGACCATATCTTTGATTGTCAGTGTGAGCTACAGGTGTTGGGTTTGCAAAAGGAATAGACATTTTTAATTCTTAATATGTCTTTATTAAGAATGAAACTTAAATGTCTAACAATTTAGATAATATTATTTAAGGGAGAATCTATAATGAACAAACACACAGTAATAGTTAAACCGAATCGCGTAACTTAGACCACTATAATTATTTAACTATTCTCACTTTTTTAAAAAAATTTTAAAAGTCCAATATAAATAATCAATCCTCCCTTTTAATCCAAATTTGTTCAATCTTTGAAAAAAAAGTCGGGGCCCGGGGCAATGGTATATTGACTTAACGGTTTCCCTTTCCCAGGTAATTTCCCACAAATGGCTGTCAATTCAGCTTGTATCTTTTTCCCATAACATTCCCAAAATCCCACCCACTTACTGAAACTTCTGATTTTTAAAAAGTATCTTATTTGCATTTTTTTTCCCACATTTCGCTTTTTGGGGTTTTGGGTTGGGAAAAGAGTTCCCATTAATCTTGGCCACCAAAAAACCCCAGAGGTTATGTTAAAAAAAAGGGGTAAGCCCGTCACAACTTCCAAACTTTTCAACAAAAATTAAAAAAATTCTAAAAAAAATATTTATGGGATTAAAGTATTTTACAAAAAAAAAAAATACTTTTATAATGAAAGTTTATGTAACGAAATTTAAAAATTAGGGATAAAAAAAAAAAAAAGTACAAAACTTAGATTATACGTAAAAAACTCTTTTAGGGTTCAAACCAGTTAGGTTAGAAAACAAACAATGCAATTTTAATCTTTTAATTGTAAATAATTATTAAACAGTACTTTTTAATGTGGTTTTGAATTTCTTTTTACCAGTCATTTGTATTAAAATTTTTTGAAGATTTAACAAAATTAGTTATTTTAAAAGCCCACGCAAATTTTGAGCGATATGTTTATTTTTTTTATATTATGCTCATAAAAAAAAATTTATAAACAAACATCTTTTTATCCCCATTTTGGGGAGAGAGGAGGGGGGTCGAGACAACTTTTTTCAAAAAATTGAAAAAAAATGATAATTTAATTTATTTCAATTTTTTACAGTAAATTTTTCGGGGGACGTTCAACCCACTGGGTAAAGTGGCACGCGTGTGGTAGGTTTGGAAAAAAGGGGGCCCTTTTTTTGCTAGTGGGCTCATTGTAGGGGGGGTACCAGGTCCCCGGTAAAATCATTGCTTTTATAAAAAAGAAAAAAAATTTAATCTTTTATTAGATAACAAAAATTTTTTTTGGCACTTTTTTTTAAATATTACAATTAATATAAATATGTATATAATGGCGAATACAAATTAAGTGGTTTATTTTTTTTAAATTATGGTTAAAAAGTATCGCATTGTCACCCAAAAACAATCGTGCATATAAATTTCTTTCATCTGAATACTGCAACACGTGAGAAAAACCTTTTTCACAATTTTTGGCACAAGCCCCCAAAAGGCTCGCTGTCGGAAATGATACCAACGTGGTTGCATTTGTAATTTTTAAATAATTATTTTTAAAATCTTTTTTTTTTAATTTAATTTTTATACATTTATAGTCATCCTATATTTTTATTTCAACTGAAACTTTAAACTGCGAAAAAAACCCTTTTTCGTTTTTGACACAAGTCCCCAAAAAGGGTCCTAAGTCCCGAAAAATGACCAACGGGTTGTATTTGAAATTTTTTTAAAAAATGTTTTTTAATTAATTTTTTTTAATTATTTTATATTTTGTAGCTCCAAAAAAACCTGTGTATAAAAATTTCAACTCAATTTAGGCCTTTAAAATGATTTTATGAAAGATTAAAAAAACCCCCAATAAAAAAATAAAAAATAGAGATTGTGAGCTAATAGTAAAATGAAAAAAAAATGAATACAAGTTAAAAAAAAAGGGCGTGTATTAATTTTTTCCTAATTTCTTTTTTTATATCTTCAAGCACATATAATTTCAGAATCAATTTAATGAGAAAAATTTATCCTATCCATTTTCTAATTTTTTAAAACGGCAGTTTAAGAATTTCCATTACAGCCTGTATGTGTGTGGGGCAAATTGTTTAAATTTGTAACCCCCGGGGTTTCTTCGAAAGAAAACTTTGCCCAATATATGTCGACTTAAATATAAAGAACAATTTCTCCGTGAATTTCTTCAAACGTGGAAATTTTTCAGGTCACAACGATTTGTAAAAGTCAATGGCATAGCATAAAATATTTTCTTCCACATTGTGATCTTACTAGTGAATAAAATTTCGTTAAAGCCTCGGGTGCTGTATCAATATTAGAAAAAATAAATAGCAAATAGGAATTTAGATCAATTTCAAAACTGGGATTTTTTTGTGACCACCCCCCCAAACTCTCAGAGGACCTTTTAAAAACATCTATTTTTTTTTCCCCTAATAGTAACGAAACTTTGACGCAGGGGAAAAAAATCTTGGTTAAAAAGAGGTTTTTTTGAACCGCAAAGTTTTTTTTGGGGCCCTGTTCCAACCACTTTTTAGGACATCATTACCTTAAATCTTTTTTGTTCTATAATGTTTGAATGTTGAATATTGACGCATCTTTCTAATTCCCTACTATTACCACAATTCTATATATTTATTTTATATATTTTCGTGGTGAAATTTTCAATCGTTAATAAAATACATTTTAAAAACGCCAATTTAGCTGAAATTTTTATATAGGGTTTTTTTTGGGTGACAAAAAAATAAAATAAAAATAATTTTAAAAATTTTAATTGATTAAAACAATATTTAAAAAAATTTCAAATACAAAACCCCTTTTTGGGTTTTTCGGTGATTTAGTGACCCTTTTTGGGGCTTGCCAAAATTGAAAAGGTTTTTTTTTTCCTTTAAAAATTCGTTGAACTGAAATTTTTATTGGAAAAATACAATAATATAAAAAAATTAATAAAAATTAATTGATTAAAACTAATTATTTAAAGTTTACAAAGACGTTGGTATATTTTGGGGGTTGTGTCAAAAATTGAAAAAGGGTTTTTTCCTTTTTAAAAATTTTGAACTGAAATTTTATAACCCATTTTTTGGGTGACAATACTATAATTTTTAAAGGGAATTAATTTTTAAAAAAAAAACAATGATTCTTCAAAGTTTTCATATTTTATTAATTTTAACTACCAAAATCCCTATAACGTGCACTTTGAAACACAAAAATAAGATTGAAAATTAAGGGCGTTTTACGCCGGGGATAAAACGATAGCTTTAAAAATAACAAAAAGGATGCGCATTAAAAAAAATTTTTTCTAGGGTGTTCGAAAAATTGTTTTTTTTAAAAGAAACCTTTCCTATGAAAAGAACAATTTTAGTTCTAGAAGTATTATTTTTCAAAACATAAAATTGTATATTGATACAACATTTCAGATTTTTCATTAAAAGGGACGGGGTTTGCGGCGAATATACCTAAAAATTAAAATATTTGGGAAAGTATAGGTGCGCGTTAGCACCGGGCGCGTTATACGCCGATTTTAGGTATTTTAAAAAAAAGTAGTAAAATAAAATTTTCTTTTTTGATCTAAGTAGAAATTTTCTTAATTTTTTTTTATTACTTGTTTATT
>BMAV01020364.1:48981-59083 GCA_019973955.1 Trichonephila inaurata madagascariensis | reverse complement strand
CTGTATAAGTGTGACTTTTTCATGTTTGATGAATTTTTGTTATAAATGTGTACTGGGTTGTTCTTTACTTTTTTTTAATGTTGTTTTGATAGTTTTCAAATAAAAACAATTTTTTAAGGTGCCTCACATCATTGCTGGAACTTCTTATTTATTCACACAATTTTTAAATTAGAATATTAACTATATTCAAAAGTTGTTAAAAATACCTCAGGTGCATATTAACTTCCCTAAAAATAATAGCCCCACTACATCAGCCCCTTAGCAATATTTCCAGTATAAGTGCTTGTCCTCATTGAGGAGTCAATTGTTGACATGCACCTCATTTTGTAGGGCTTTTAAAAAATCATTTCCAGCCCTCCACATGGCATCAGCAGACATAGATAAAACTTTGTAATTTTTGAAACCAATTTAGGTTTTATTCTCCTCTACATCTCTTTAATGTTCACTCTTTACTTGCAACATTCTCTAAAAATAGGGTTTTAGAATGCAAATAGTTTGTGTCCAAAAATCCAAGAAGTCCGGGGTTTGTACAAGAGCAAAAACATGATTTATTTTGGGTTCAGGAAACCTGGCTTGTACCAGTTATCAAACCCCAGATCACTAACTGTCGCCTTTATAAAGACAATAGAATTAGCATTTCTCATCTTTGTGCACAGTGTGGCACTACTATTTACTGTAAAAGTTCCATTATTCAAATTAGAGTTCTTTCAGATTTGGAAGGAATGGATCCTTTGCTGTTCAAAATTAAGATTAATAATTTCCACCCTCAGCAATATCTCGGCATATGCTAGAACTCATAAACATATATTCCCTGAGGAGGATTTCAAAAAACTTATTAATTCTGGCAATACTTTAACCATTGCTAGTGACATAGAGCTTTCTCGATCATCAATTTATAAATTTCTCCACTCTAACAAAAGGCCAATGGGGGTTTAATTTATAATTCATTGGGAAATTTTTAAACTTCAATGCATTTTTCATTAAAACTTTTTTTTTTCATCTTGCAATTTGACCTTTAAGATATTTTGATATCCACCAAAGTAATTCTCCCAAGGCATTCCTGCATTGTAATTTTATTTAAATTGTACACTAAATTTTCAGTGTTTCCTACTTTTAATAGTATTTTGGGGATTTTAAATTCTGTTTAAAAACCCAAATTTTCCTGCAACTGCTAAATTTATCACAGAGTCTGCTATTTGTTTGACCGGTTCCATCCACTCATATAATTTAGCAGTGGATTTTTCTCTCCATGACAAGAAAACTAAGCAATTATCTGTTTAATTTTCTATACACACATATCCATCCATTAATTAGTGACAATTTAAGTAATTAATTTAATTGTTCTGATGAGCAGGTACATCATTTTTTTGGGATGGAAACTGAGTTACATTCCTTTGAAATGCAGGCAGGCTACCACCAATGTTCAGCTGCCTGTGGGATTGGATATGTCACATTCAACAGTCCATCAGATTGTGTAGAACATCCTCTGCTGTTATTGGTACCAACTGTCATTGGTGCCGCAGCTGTTGCCACAAGGTTTTGTCACAACACCAGTGGGTACTGCAGTTTCTTGCTTGTTTAGAAGTTGATAGGGAATGGCTGAAAGATAACCTCTTGAATGATGAGGTGCATTTTTATGGGGATGGTGTGGTGAAAATATGCATAATTGCCTTATTTGTTATCTGCATACTACATTACAGGTTCCATTGCATTCCTCAACGATGACAGTATGGTTTGGATTTTGGCATCATTCATCCTAAAACCATACTTTGAGACGTTGATGCCAATTGCCCTACTGCTATGCATCACTGTCGGAGAGCAAAGTTATTCCAGCTTTTCGAGCACAACAGTGCCTTGCATACACTTGATGCTCAACTGAGTTCTTCCCTTCATTAGATGCATGTTCAAACCATTCCCTGACATTTCACCTAGGAACATGTCATCAGCAATAATTTTTGGGGGGTTCTGCAAGATCTAATTGATCATGACAACCATGCAATTTCCCTGATGTGAAAGACTGTTTGTCTCTTAACATTACTTCACACTCACTGTGATCTGTGGAACATGTTTATTTAATTACCACCTATACCAGACTTGAAGCACTGTAGCTCATGGGCCTTTTTGATTCAAATGCCATCTGGTTACAATCTTTGAAACTAGTTTAGCATTGCTACTTAAAATTCCCATTGCTTTTGTGAGACATCCCAGAAATCTTACACTTTTCTGCTGCCTTTTTTCAAAAGGTTGCATTGAAGTTGGGTACTTTAATTTAGGACTATTATTACAAACAATAATTATTGTAATCAATTACTGTTTTGTTAGCTAAATCCATGGGATATCTTTATTCAGTCAATGATAATTCAATGAATCAAATGTAAAAATATTTTTGTACAGTTACCATCATAATTTGGTTCCTTCTAACCATGCTTATTTTCAAATTGTTGTTCACTTGTTACTGCATCTCATTGCTTATCTGTTTGTTAAAAAATATATTGTCTCAATAGTATAATCTTTCTTTCACTGAATGGTGTATTAAGTTTGGAAATATTCCACTACATTCTCTTTCAAGAGGAATGATCTTGAATTATAATAATTTTTTACAAAGGGCACTGGAGCACTTTTTCATTATTGGTTGGATATCGTAGTATTCGGCAATAGGTTTGTTAAAAAATGGTCTGTGAGCTTATTTGCAAGTACTCTTTGAAATATTCCTATGTGATTTTAGATGCAGGGCAAAAAGCATTCTCCTACTTAAGTATTCAGTTACCACCACTTTCAGTTTTTAATAAAGATCTAAATGGCATCGGATCCAATTTGCGTATTGTGGAGACTCCATACATCCTGAAATTCGCCGTAAATTACATTTATGATTAGACTCCACAAACTGCTACTGATCCCTCTCCTTTTTGTCAAGTTAAATATTCTTTTTGTTTCTTCTAATAACTGCTTGTAGCCATCAGGACTGTTTCATTTAATCAGACAGGATATTTTGTTCCCATGTATTGTTCCATGATGTGACATTTTCCATTCTGAAACAGTAGTCGTCTTTTAACCTATAACAAGTTGAAAAATGTGATCGCCCCATGCTGCCAAAATCCTTTTTCTTCCCAAATAATGTTTGAATTGTATTTTTTAATTATGGTATCTTAGAACACTTAATTAACTAAGCTATTTCAGTTTAAAATTTGTCAGCATATTTATAATATTCCATTCACAAGTAAGATAACTTTTCTCATTTTACACTTGAATAATTCAATCGAAACCAGCACTTGTACTTTTTGATAAAAAAAGTGAAAAATAATTACAAAACTGATGCTTTCTCAAAATCTTACGCATATGTTTTGAAATGATTCTGATATTTTTCTTGCAATGACAGCTTCGTTGTAAACCTTATTTATTTTTTAGGAAAATGAGTTGATTTTAATAAAATTTAAGTTAATTTGTAAAGTTGCATTTAGTACAAAAGGTTTTTGCAACAAATTTTAAGAAATTGCTTATTAATGAACTTTAATACTTGGATTTGACAGTAAAAAGTACATCAAAAAATTATCTTATACATTTTCATTTAATACTTTTTATTTTATGTTTATTTTTATAATAAAGATTTTCTTTAATTTAAATAATAGTTCATGTTCTATCTAAGACTAGATATATTTTGTGAATGTTAGTAGTATATCATTTATCTACCATTAATGGTCCAGTTGTAATTAATTTCAAGTGTTGATATTGTAAATCAGAAATTGTAAATTATGTGTGTATGTATACTGTCTAAATTTTGTTAGAAATAAAAATAGATTTTTATACAGCATTTGAATTTTTTATTAGACTGAATATATTGTAGTACATGATCAATTACAGTTATCAAATATGTATTCAGTATGTGTTTCTATTAGTTCTCTTCATTCACGGTAATGTAGGGCTGTAATGGTAAAATACCCATAAATTCGCAGACCCATTTGTAAGAAAAGAAAAAACTTTAAAGATACTTGTTGTTAAACTAGTGAAAAAAACTACTTTTATTATGTTTACTTGTTTATTCATATAAAGAGACTGACAACTCTCCTAAAATTATAAAAATACTTTTATGATTAATAAATCCTCATAATTTTGTTGACACATCAATTTTTTTTATCATAAATAATACCTCTTTAAAAAAAACCAGGTTTTTTTTTTATTTTCCAATAGTTGAAAAATGTATTTTTTTTTTACAGTTTCAGGTAAATCCCCCCCCCCTTGTACAGAAATACATTTCAATTAGAATCTTGCAATACTTATTGTCCAGTGGTATTTATTTGGTATTCCATAACTATAAGCAACATGGATGTTTCCAACATTTTTGAACTAGAGTAAATGTTAAAATTGTCACTAGGATTTGTGCAAAGGATAGAATGTAATAGTATTCTCTTTTAATAAAACTGCAACAGATTTAAATTATATACACTAACTACAATGTTTAAAAAAGAAAGGATATCAGTTTGTATTAGTTGTTCCAAATGTAAATTTATCTATTTTTTTAACTCTCTTTAGCTACATTTTTTAAATCTAAAAACTTTTTCACTTATATATTTCTTAAACCTACTATATAAGAAATGAAATTTTAATCCATAATTCCAATTCCCATTGAATAATTTCTATTTTTCTTGTATAGAAACAAATTTAATACATCACCACAAGTAAGGTATTTTGATGACGAATTTACATGTGCCTTTTTGACACCTCCAATTTTGTATGGTTATAAATAATACAAAATCGTAAAATAATGGTACAATTAAATTATTTAAAGATTAAAGAGATCATAAAAAGGATACATATAGATTTCTTTAAAAGTAAATGTTAGCCTTCCTCCATCAAGAAATATCAATTTGTATTCTTTTTCTCTTGTTCGAATACTTTAACATTTCTGTCCTATCCAATTCCACTCGATAGTATTCACATCTTTCAAGCGAATTATTTAAAACTATTTTTGATCTTTATAATTTTCAAAATGTTAAATATCAATTTAGTAATAAAAAAATAATGGAATACCTGTGTCATACGTTATTCTCAGACAGAACATCCCTATTAAATTCTGTGCTCTTATGCAAATTAAAACTGATTTTAGGGGCACCGGTTTCACCCCCGAAATACAAAAATTATGCTCCCCAACATCCACTATTTGTGAATGTTGCGAACGTCAGCCTACCTTCATGTAACGACAGGCCTCTGCTCGAGAAATACCCCTTCATGATCAGGTATTTTATGGGAGCTAAATAGTGACTTTTGACCATTGCTAAATATTATGAGATTAAAAAGTATAAAAAAAGCGGTACGGACGTTCAATGTGATAACAAAATATAGTGATGTTCGAACATATTTTTGAAATCGATGACCAACCACAGAGTGTAAGAATCCCTCAAAAAAGATCGATGAATACTAGTATTACCTTTCCTCAATTTATTGTTCCGTATTTTCGGCTTAATGTATCATTTTGGTATATTTGTTAAAAGAATTAATTTTTAAAAATTTTATTATCTGTGTCTATTTTTGTTATCTATTTTTATCTAGATGTTATATAGTTTTTTTTTAATCTTGGTATTTTTTTTCCCTACAGGTTTTTCATGCTTCACAATAGAATTTTGTGTGTAACTTTGAAATTTTGTGATTAATTTCACTTTGAAATCATTGTAAATTATCATTGCTAAAAATTTATTGAATATAATAATATAGCTGCTCTTCGTAAGTTGTCTGTGTTTTGTCTTAAAATTTTACTTCAATATAACAATTTTTATTACTTCAATGCAAAAATATGTATTTAAGTTGTATATAAAAGTATTTAATACAGAATGTGTGTTTTACTTTACAATGCTTCAAACAAATTCATTAATTTCTCGGTTCATTGCCTAAAAATATTTCCCTAAGAAAATCTAGGGATATTTTTAGGCAGGCGCTTACATCTATTTCAGGTGGCCGCGGTAGCCGAGTGGTATAGGTATCGGATCGTGGCCTGCCTTGTCACGAGTTCGAGCCCCGTACCACTAAAGATCCGCCGTGTAGGGCAGCGATGCACGTTAAATCTGTCGAGAGCTGAAACGTCCTCCCGTTGGTGTGGTGTGGTAGTTAGGTGAGGGGGGTGCCAGCTCAGGTGTCGTCCACGTCACTTGACCATGGTTCAAAATTACGTGGTCCGTCGCCAAAAACCCTCGTGTAGTTGAAGAGTGCGACGTTAATATTCAATCAATACTTCTATTTCAGTGAACTTTTTGGTACAGTTAAGCAATGATTGGCCGGTGAGGGCGTTACTTTCTAAAGAGTGTCCTTTAGTTAGTATATCTGGAGATCTGAAAGCCAAGCTTGTAAATCAGGGGTACTCAACCTTTTTTTTCCGTCGGGCCTCATACATTTGACAACTATTTCACGCTGGCTGCAACATGACGATTAATAAAGTGTGGTGGTGGGCTGGAGTCATAACATCAAAGACACTTAAAATTCGAAAAATATTAAAGCCCATAATTTTTTATTCCTTTTAAAGACTCTCAACTCACAAAAAAGTAGGTTTTAGGCATTTTTTACCCAGTTATGAGATAATTTTAATTTCCTTTTATCAATGACACCAAGCCTCTTGTTTGCATTCTGCGTTCATAAATACAAAGCCGCCATGTATTTTGATGATTTGATTTTTTCTTCTAACAAAGCATCACTTATTTTTATTTCAGATATTAATTTATCAAGTGCAATGTGGTAGCTATAAGTATTTACTGAATTCCATACTGAAATCAGTATTGTTCGCTTAAAATTAGTTCAGAGTAGTGTCGATTTAAGTTCATTTCGGAACCTGTACTTTGATTTAATTTTGCTGAGATCACCCAAGCCAACAGACACTCTAGGGATATTTTACATGCTGTATATTCATACGACATAGCCGCTGTCAATTTTCTGCGTCATGAAAATCCACCAACTTGGGCCAAGGCCATCTTTGCTTGGGCCGGGGTGAACCCGCATTTGGGTGCAGAAGGCCAGCGACAAACGAACCACGCCACCCAGCCGGCACTAAAAATATATATCAGAACAAATAACTGAATTTTTATCAGAATACATCGGCAACATCTAAGAAACACTAACAATTTCTGTATCATATCTTTTGTTTTTCCTTTACAATTTTATATGTTTATCAGTATATATAATGTATTAAACTCTGCGTGCCCGCGTGTTACGTGTGTGATTTGAGAACTGGGTAAGAGGTTTGTGTGAGGAATGTAAGGGGATACTAATCTGGGCCGTTTTTAACCTCCCGCGGCCCCCTAGGCACTTCCGAACTGACAACAGGCAGCAGTAAGGAAAGGATAAAAGCATAGTTTGGCCATTTTTTACCTCACGGACCACCCACCCACCCTTTGTAAATGTATACAGTATTTTAGTGAAATCGTTTGCAGTTACAGTATAGAGTACACATTATTGTATGAGCTGTGTTTTCTACTTGTTAATTATGCTCTTTTTCATCGCGTATCACTTTACTATCTTTTACTTTTAGGGATCCTTATTCTTTGTTGAGTCACTATCACAGTACTTGTACAACAAATGATTCCTTCGAGTTTAGGTCATTGCAAAATCGTTAATGACATCATTGTAACCCATTTCTATTGTAATATTTTGAGTGCATAGCAATAGCAAATTGTTAAGCTTTTCATTTTCCATAGTAGATTTCATTTCAGTTTACTCTTTAGGACAGAAAAGCTTCTCTCTGCTGTAGGAAGAGTCAAGTAAATTCTCATTGCGACTTTAAAGTTAGGAAGGTAATTTTTCTTTTTTTAAACTTGTTTTTCTTGATGTGAGAAGAGATTCGATTCTCCTTGTTATTTTTCCACTTTCACATACATTTTGAAACGTTGACACTGGCACAACGCATCTCGCTCTTTTTCATGAAGATTTGAATATCTGAAATCTTGTGTTGGAAAGTTTCATGGTGGTGGTACGTTTGCTTTTAACCCGTTAACGCCCAAATTATTTTAAACGAAATTTTTGAAAAATATTTTTATATTAAATTTCATATATCATAAATAGAGTAATTATGAAGTTGTATCCATTTTCCGTTATAAGCTTCTGAGATAATAGGTGATCTATAAATAGATCGCTGGACGCTTATGGTAGTAAAAGACCAAGTAACTTTCATGTGGTTTTATATTTAAAAAATTACAAATTTAGGGGGAAAATGAAACTTTTGTGAATTTAAAAGCAACTAATGAGATATAAAAGACAAAATATATTATTTTATTGATCTAAATTTACTTAGTTATAATTTTTTACATCCAATTTGTGAAAGTTAAGTGTGATATAATGGAAAACATTTCAGACAAAGGGTTACATTACATTTTGTACAAAACGTAAGAGGTCTCCCCCTTACATTTTTGAAACTGGCATCTTTGGTTTTGTCTTTTTCCTATAACATGGTCTTTTCTATCTAAACGCACAGAGTCTATTACGTTTGATCTTGATGACATTATCAGAGGTCTTCCAATGCCTTAGAATTAGCTCCCCGTTTGAGGTACGCAACGGCGATATATCTTCGGATGTCTTTTATACTTTTCTTTTCGCAATTTGTTTAATTGAACAGAATATACGTATTTACGATAGCCATATCGATAACTTTAGTAAAGATTGGCCAGTACCATTTTTTGCCACGGATCTGAATTGTGTGTTTTTCTAAGAGCTAGTCATGCTGGTCGACTCCACCCATATTTTTGTTATACTGGTGAAGAGTATTAGGTTGCCAAATTTGGGATTTTTCTTTCAAATCTTTTTGATGCCTTGAAACTTGGATTAAAGGCTCTATGTAATCACAGTTTGTCGCTGTTGTTACACACTTGTTATTTTTCCATTTGACTATAGTTATTTTGTTCTTTTCGTCGAAACAGTAGTCATAAGAATTACGATCTTTTCTTTCTAATATCTTATCAGGCATTAAAGGGCAAGAAGCTGTTCTATTGTTTCTAATTGTGCCAGGGGCTTTGAATCCTTGTGTTTTTAATTCGACCAGCAGGTCATAAGAATTAAAAAAAAATGTCAAAAAAGATGATGTGGCTGTTAGGATCAGTTACTGGTTGTAGCATTTTTTTTACCACTCGTGTTCCAAGCTGTTCTTTTGGAGTTTCAGGAGTATTGGCAAAACTCTCTCTCTCTTTGCCACAATATAAATCAAAATTTATATCCAAACCGTATGGGTTTACCTTTAAGGAATTATATGAAAAAATTATGTCCACACATAATACCTAATCATCATTTCATCAACTGACAGAAATTTATCAAAAATTCTAAATTTTTGAAAACTGTGATTAATATGCGTGATTAATTTTCTTATTTTGAAAGCCCAGTTTGATTTTTGCATTACTGCATCATTATTGTCGACAAAATGTATTACAGACTTAATTTCTAAATATTTATTTCGGGACAATGAATTTTTTACAATCTGTAGGTACCATGAGATCTTCGTCCTCTGACCAGTAATCACGTTCACAGGTTAAAGTGTAGCCAGAGAAAAAAAGAAAACACACAAATAAAACTCTTCAACTCATCAATTGTAACTGAAAATTCTGGCTTATTTTTCCACTCTTGCATATCTTTCTGTTTCATTTTTTATATATTCGTAAAATTCTGGAGTCAAAAATTTCAAGTGGATTCATATTTCCTAAAATATTTTAAATGTTTTCCAAATTTTCACTCGATAAATTACCTACTTCGTTAAAAGTATAACTAGGCTTATTTTTTGTCCAATTTGCTTTCTGCTCCATTTTTGTTTTTTGCATGCATTTTTTTGGTAATTCCGAATCAACCCATTTTTATTTTCATTACTGGCCCTAGATGGCAGCTGCTTCGTACTATTAGGGCCATCATCATTTATGTCTATCGATTCATATTGTTCTATTTCTTCCATGGGTACACAAATTTCTACATTACCTGACAGGTCTTTTACCGATGGAGTAGTCATTTCATCATCATCAAAATATTCTTCGTCTGTTTACTCATCCACATCAGGCGGTAAAGTAATTATATCAGATTCTATTTCCTTAGAAAACATATTATAACGTTTCTTCGGCGGTGTGAAACACTTTACGCCTTTACATTCTGGAAG
>BMAV01020364.1:11004-30822 GCA_019973955.1 Trichonephila inaurata madagascariensis | reverse complement strand
TATATAAGGAAGGATAAGAGAAAAAAATGTGTTTCTCAAAAAAAATATAAGAAATTACACAAAATTTTATTTGTAACATGAAAGAAATACAGTCCTTTAAGTTTGAAGCAACTAAATGTTGTTGTTTTTTTTCAAAATATATTGGTTTTTAATAAATTTCAATTTTAGTAGTTTTGTCTTGAGATTTAAAAACTTAAAAGCTAAAACAATCTAATTTCATGTTTTTATTCATTTGTTTTATTATTTAAGTAAATTTCCAAACAAACCTTTCCCTAAAAATATCTCGTGAGTCTGATTTGGTTGTTCATTACAAATTTATACTTAAGTTTTTAAATTGGAAATGGGAAGCGCTTATAAAGGTTAAAATATAGAGAGAGTAACAGAGAAACTTTTTTTAAGTCGATATAATGAGATAAAATATTTTAAAAGCTATTATAATGTAACACTAATAATTTTACTATAGCATTAAATTAAATTATTATAATTTAGTTTTATATAATATTTTTAGAAGATGTACGAGGAATAAGAATTGCCTTTTAAAAATTTCTGAAAAATTTACATGTATGCAACTACAAAGCAAAAAGAAATCTGTATAAGTTAGCTGTTATGAAATAATCCACAATAACTTGTTCAAGGTAAATATAATATTAACATAAACAAAATGTTGTATCTAGTGCAATTACGTTAAAAGAGAAGAAACATGTATATTTAAAAATATATATATATATTTTTATGTACAAAACCTATTAAATCCTATGCTTCAACAAAAGCAAATTAATTGTTTGAGAACTTTCCTGTTAAAAGACTTATTTATAATTACTTTTTTTTTTTGAAATATGCTTCATTAATAGGGGAAGGGGAATTTTCGACACATAAGTTTATCCAATTTTGAAAAATGTTCTCCATTATTACATTATTATCACTTCTCTCAAAGTATAGTGAAGCAATGTACAAGATATATAAAACAAATCAATTTAGGAGTATCAAAACTTTTTTCTTTTATATATTTGTTGCACACTACAGGAAAGGCTGATTTATCATTTATATCAAAATTTGATTTTCATGTATTTTTTTTATATTGGCTACGGGAGGTTCTAAATTAATTGGAAAGAAACCTTTCTGGAACCACATTTTTATAGAAGTGTGTTCTACAATATACACCATAATGTTTCATAAGTTTCACTTAAACTAAAATTCACAAAAACAAATTAAAAAGATTAGAAGTAAACATATAATTAAGCTCTTAAAAAACTTATTTTTTCCAAATTAGAATTTTGAATGTAGCAAATTTTAATGGCAGTGATATTGTAACAGAAAGAAGAAATAGAAATTACAATAGATAAACTGCCCCCTAGCGGAGGAACGGTGTGACATTTGGTTTTCGAGAGTACACTAGATTTCATGAAATGTCCGGGAATATTGAACTATTAACGATACCGTTACACGAGCGACACCTGGATTGATTTCTGTTTGTCTTTTAAGTAGATGTATAATTTAATAATTCATAAGGCATTTTTAATAGATAAAACAATTATTTAAATGATAAAAATATGCTAATACTCATTCTTCAACATTAATCTCATAACTAGTTGCAGTTTCTTTTTGTTTAAAAAAAACCCATCTAGCTTCTTAGCTAGATGGGTTTTTTGTGTGATTTTTTAGAGCTATTTTGTGTGATTACAACGAATGATTCATATTTTTGTTCTCATTAGACACAATATATGTTTAGGTACGAATAATCAGGTAGCTTTCTTTCCTCCAAAGTGGTTCAAGGTCATTAAAAGGATTTTGAATTTGATTATATTTTTCCTTTTTTTCTTTAAAAAAAAAAGCTATTCAAAATTTTTTCTATTATTTGACGTTTTTAAACCTTGGAAAATTTATGAATATTTTCATATGTTTTTCACTAAGGCTATGATAATAATCTATACATAACTATGTATGTGTATGATGTTCTTAATATCAATCAGTTTCCTAAAAAATCATTCAAATTTTAATGTTTTGCAGAACCATCCCAGGCACATTGCCCTATGAATACTGAAAATAGCATTCAAAGCTTTTTAGTTCCTATCTCGTTATTCAACCGAAGTCCTAGGTTTCTGAAATAAGGGTAATTTTTAAAAGTTCGAGATAAATGAATTTAAATTATTCATTCTCCAAAAAAAAAAAATTGTAAACCAGTTAACTATTTTATGATTAGTATACTTGTCATGAAAAAATTGCACAGTTTTATATCATATCGAATATATTCGTCATGAAAGAAAAGTAGTGACAATTTGCAGTTTAAATTGCAATGGTATTAATTGTTTGAGCAGCAAAACTAAAAAAAATATTAATAAACTTCAAGATGTTCCAAATATTTTGAGGCCAAATCGAACTAAGAATTTATAAATAATAATAAAAGAACCGCGTATGTGAATTATTTTTTTAAGTAAACGTATTGGCTGACTTCTATTGGGCATTACTGAATAAATTATAGATTTTTATAAATATATTGCTTTAGCCAATGCAATAAGTGGCTCAACATTTTTTTTGCGCTAGAAAGTAAGCTAGTCTGCATCGACCACCAGATCAACAAGTATAGTACATAAAAAGGCTACGAACGAATTTGAAGCTTTTAAATATTATAAAATTATACAAAAAAAAAGTTTTAAAATGGTAATATTGTAATTAGTGTGAAATTACGCCATGCATTGCACCATGCTATACTCAATAACTTTTTAGAAAAGGTTGACGTAAGAAATTGATTTGTCATGTTTTTTTACGTTCACATGTAAACTAAGTTAATTTAAATAAATGAATGGGAGTTTTAAAATAAAATTATTTCTTTACAACTTGATTCCATGTTACTCGGACTCTGTATTTGACAAGTATAATCGCCGTTATGTAATTTGTGCTACATAGTTTAAATACACATTTTCCAAAGCTCTCGAATCAACCAACTGGTTGAAAACAATTATGGAAAAATAATATTTATATAAAAATATAGTGATTTTTTTTAAAAAAAATATATGCATTTCTCCATTTTTTTAAATTAAAAGTAAATTACTATGAGTTGGGAATCTACCTCACGCAACAATATTAGCTGTTAAAAATATACAATTTGATTGCGGTAATTTATCTATATATATATATAATCCTACATAATTTTATCTAACAATCATGATATACAGTATTCATACATAAAAGTAAGAATACTTGAAATGTGCGCATTCAAACATTAAAGTGTTTGCCAAATTGTTTATGATTTTATGAGATATGGATCAACAAGTTTTCCCCCTGGCGGCCGAAACTGGAGAAACACAACTTCCCCAAAATTAATAACAATTTCTCGTTATTTCACTTACGTTGGAATATTTAGAAAACTAAAGGGAGAAAATACAATAGTTTAAATTTTTCATCGGCCTGTCCATAAACCTAATGAAAACATTGTCAAGATTTTTCTCGTTTTCAGATTTTTGTAGAGAATGCCGAGAAATGCCTATGTTGATTTTTCTCTGCAACTGTAAAAATATTTTTATCTAGGATTTTTAACATTGTTCAGTTGTTGATAAGAGCTGATTGACTTTAAGGCTGTCTTCGCGAAATGTCCGAGAATCTGAACTACATTTTCATGTAGAAATTTCTCGATTTTCGTGAAAATTTACAACATTGTAAATCATACATATGTTGTTGTTTTTTTTAAGCTTTTTTAAAATTTCAAAATATTTTATAAAAATCGGTGGTGGATTTAGGCTTAGAACCGCGCCTAAGGCGGCAAAAATTTGAAATCAATTTTGTTTTTTATCAACTGTAAGACCAAATTTTAATGCTTCTTTTCTTGCTTTGACAACCTCAAGATGCCAATATTAAATGGGTAAATTATTTTTTAAAAAAATAATTAATCGTGTAAGTAGTAAAATTTAAAATATCTAACAAATAGGTACTAAAACAATTTTCGTTAAATCTAGCATTTTTCTATTAACGTTAGATTTTTCACACACATACATTTTTCTTAAAAAATCTAATTGCAGCGTTTGTTCATCATTATAACACAAAAATATTAATTCACCCCATATTTAATTATACCTCTGTCCGGTTACTCAAAAACTTTATAATTTTTTTTTTAAGTCTCGCATAAAAGTTTTATATAATGTGGGGCGTAATTCATGGGTAAATTCAAAACCTAAATTGAATTCTAATCCATTATTACTATTCATATTATTGTTATATATGTAAGAGCGTCAAATTAATTTGGGCCTAGTGTGTCATCTAACCTAAATCCATTTCAGTGAATAATTCATTTTTCTTTTAAATATGTTTAGGGAAAGCTCATTTAGCATTAAAGCGTGGAAGAAAAACGCGAAACACATTTTATACCAGAATAAATGGATCAATTGTATAATATTCTGTTAATAATATAATGTTAACGTTTAAGTATTTTAAAATCTGAAAAAAATTGCAAAATTGGAGTCTTATTTCGCAACAGTGTGCGAAGACAGATTTCACGTACAGCGATAGGTTGAAATGGATACTGGAGTACCTGCTTCCCACAGGGAAGCTCTAACTCCTGTCATGGGAATGTAAGAGTAACTAACGTACGGCGAGAAATTTCCAACTCGCGGCGCGTATTCATCGTCTCATCTGAAGAACGACTGGGTGATTTTCACGGTTTCCTCCGTGATTTCTACTCCGAAGGAAGAGGAATATAAATCGGTTTAGCGTTGACAATTACCAACGAACCTCGTCGGTCGGTTTTCCGAACGTTTTCACTTGGACCCCACAATTTTGTTCGAAATTTAAACTTCTTAAGCATAATGCTTATTTAGCGCTGAAAATTAATTCAGAAATAATAGCTAAGCAATTTTTGTGTTATGTAGATTTGTTTGTAAAAACTCCATGCGAATGTAATTTTTCCTCATTTCTGTGTAGATTTTAATGAGTTAAATGTGGAATATTATCATTTTTTTTGCTTTAATGCGGCTCACCAAAAGATGTCGCTGCGTTCGCATGTTAGTAAAGAATTGTGTTCTATTCTTATATTATTATTTCTGCTTTAATTATACTTAGTTTAACATGTCTACTTTTTCTTTGTTAGACCTAAGCTGGATTATAGTTTATGTGTCTTATGTTATTTGTGTGTGTGTGTCCCAAAATGAGTAGTGCTGAAACTATTGCTTTTTCTGCTATAATTTGAATTCATATTTCCCATTATTGGCATGTTCGTTTTCTCTTTTCGATTAAAATAAGTTTCTGTTAACTTATTATTCCATTAGAGGCTGAATTGCGAACCACGTAAATTTGTTTAAAAGGGCTGTCTGTCCTCGTTAAAAAAATATTTCAAATTTTTGGAAATCCGACAATGGGTTTGACACTCATTAAAAAAGTTATGTTTCCTAGCTATATTACTGTTTTAAAAAAAATGAGCCGTGTGAAGAATGTGTGTGGGTACTGCAGAAACTGGTTCACAAAAAAAAATTTCTAATTAAATTGTGAGTCTTCACAAGCATCAGGATTCTACGACCACTCGGTTACCGCGAGTCACCCAAGTGTATTAGTTACTATAAAAAATTAAGGTTCTATTACTTTTTCTTCAAATTTTTATCGTTATTTAAAATTTAACTATGATCATCCTTCACAGATTAGAATATTAAAATTTTTTTTCAATCGGTACGGGAAACTTGTCTTTATTATTATTTTTTTTTAAGCAATCGAATCATTGATATCGATTTTGAAACAACATATAAATCTATTAATAGCGTTGTTGAAAGTTCCCAAAGGAAATATTTAAACTTAAGTTTTTAATCGTAATCGTCATAAAGCGTCGAAAAAATAATTAGAATGAATAAATAATGGAATATTATTCATGTGTCATCTATAAACAAAATATTCATGTTTAAGTCTGTGCTTTTGAGCAAATTGGAACTGATTTAGAGAATGAGGGGGGCCGCTTCCGTCGAAAAACAAAAATTAGATTAGAACACAAAAATTAGATTCACCAACATTTACAATTTGTAGATGTTGGTCAACCTACCGTTGGCCTCTGTTCGGGAAATCCTCCTTCTTGATCAAGAATCTTTCCAAAACCTAAAGAGGTATACTATATATCAGTGAATGGCCGACAATACTTATTAAAAATAAACTTATAAAAATAGTGGTACGATTGCGTTACGCTAAACACAACTAAACTGATTACAAAATAGCGACGTCTTAACAGATTTAAAGTGGATGAAAACAATTTCAAAAATACTCAAGACAATTTTATGTTTTAATTATATTTCTATATTAATATTATATCTTTTCTTTATATTCCATTATATTTCTTGCAATCGACTCAAAGCATCGTTTTAGTATATTTGTGGAAATGTGCTAAGTACTTAATCCTGTTTCATATTTATAGCTCAATTCCTCAATCTCCCTTTTTGTGTATGTGTGCGTAAAAAAAAATAATAATTTGAAGAATGCATGTATTTGATCATCCTTTCTTTAATTTTAAATTACTGTAATTTTACTTTAAATATTTTTTTTTTTATTTTTAGTGCATATAAAAATCCCCTATAGATTAGCTTACTTAAAATTTGCTCGGAAGCAACTCCAGGTTGAAATTTGTAATTATTTTGAAAAAATTATTGTCTAGAATGATTTTTCATAAATAGAAATTTATAAATTAGAACAAGAATAATATATTTCTATTTATTTTTTTTTAAGAACAGATCATTTAATGTAATACAATCAAATGTAAATAATGTACACAAGAGAAAGTTATTTATTTCAAATAAAAATTTTCAAGATTTATTTGTAATGAACTATTTTTGTCATCTACAATAGCAGCACAATAACATGTTTACTTATTCGAATAAGGTACAATGATAGATTGCAAAAATTATCTAACAAACATTCTCTAAAAGACTAAAATTGTGAACGCATCTAGACTTAGAGAGAACATCAGGTAGTTTTTGCATTAAACAAAATCATTCTTTTTATGAAAATAAATATCATCAAATATAGTGTCATTCAACATGCTGCGGGGGGTATTCAAGCTGGACATAATTTATAAATGTTTATTAATGGAATTTCAAGCAACATGCAGATTCCTCTACTACATCAAAGGAGCATAATGATAATTCATGACAACTTTTATTGTTAAATTTAGACATTAAAAATACCATGTGCACACATGATTAAAAAAAAATTCAATTCAAAATTAACTTTTGCCGCTAGAAGAATGGCTGAAAACTTGATTTTTAACAAAAATCATTCTTGATTAGTCTAGAATAGAAAAGAAAATATGTCATATTACAATTTAAGAAATTCATGGATAATATTTTATGAGAAATTACAATGAAATATTTGAAATTATATTAATGTAAAGAATTAATCATTAGATAATGAAAAAAGATCTTAATGAGTTGACTAGTAAAAATATAGCAAAAAATCCAATTAAAATGTTACATGAATTTTTTTTTTTAATTTTATGTTAGAAATCTTCTTGAAACTCGCGATTTTAGTGCCCCCTAGGCATTTATATTTTTTTAACAATTGTCTCTGCCTTCTTTTCTTCGATGTCTGGTAAGTGTATTTCAATTACGTGAACTAATAGGGTATTTATTTAGTGGTAAAAAGAATTAATGTTTAAGCATGAAATGAAATTATTTTTTTGACTAAAGGTCATTTTAAGTTAAAAGAAAATATTTGCTTGCTATTGTTAGGAGTCAACCATTAAACTAAGATGTTTGGATTATTGCATTTGTCATTTCTGTAAATGATTTGATTCATAAAATACAAGTTCAATCTGATAACCCAAAACAGCAGAGATTTGATTTTCAGAAAACATACTTGCGCTTAATTTTTAGGTAAATATACATCTAAAACAATGGTTCAGGCATATTCTACGATTTCTATCGCCCCCTACCTTCAACTCCTCTTTATGTTATGCAAGACAACACAAAAATAGTTTGGGAAAGTTACAAATCTTCTGAACATTGTGTCCACAAATAAATAATGAAAATTTTAAGCAAACAAAAAAAATTATTCTTTTACTAAACCAAATGAAAATGTGAAATCAAATAAAATAGTTATACTAAATGGATTTGTGCCTCGAAAATTTCCAGTGCTATCTAACTAGGGGGGCAGGACTGATCCCACGTGCAAAGACCTAATGTGCCGCCCCTGTAGAAAATTTTTCATATTCTGATTAATACTTAACGTTGATGTTATAAATTCATCTACCTGTATAAGAGCGAAAAGTTAAACATTAATAAAAATGCAACTAGACACGAAAATCACTTCTTTCCCCTCTTTTGTTTCTCTAAATTGTAACGCTATTATTCAATTGAAAATTTTTACTTCTCTTCAATGCATATTGAATTTAAGCACTCTTATGCCTTAGGTAATATTAACCATATTAGATATTTTCGTAAAGAAACTTTCGCAAAAATAATTTTTAAGATGCCTTGTTTAAGCATCGATCTACAGTGCCGCTGATAAGCACGAAAACCTTTTCTATTGTGGTATTGCACTTTGCCCGAATCTTGCTATAAAATGAAGAATATGTGTAAAGAAGAGACCGTAATAGACACTGGACCAACATACTGTGCACTAAAATTCTATTTTTATTAAACTATGGTATGCTATTGCGAAATCAGGTCTTATTTTAATTTTTAATAACTATATAAATTTCTGCATATTTATTCGATTTATTGTAAGCTTTATTTTGAGGAATTCGTAAAAAAAATTTGCTTGATTGGTATAACTATATGCGGCCGCCCCTTGTCTTCGCCGCCCGCGTGCGGTGCTCGCGCTGCTAGGATCGGCCCTGACTAGGGGTTAAAAGTTTTCATGTGTGTTGCACATCTCAAGTATAATTGTGATTATCCCAAAAGCGGAAATGGTTTTAAAAAATTCTGTAGACTTTAAAAGCGTATTTCGTGAATTTCTAAATTCAATTAAAATATATTTGATCAATAAACAAATAAATAATTACTAATTGTAAATAAATTTTTTAATTCGTTTTTCAGGGAAAGGACCTGAAAAAAAAATCGTTAGTAATGTATTATGAAAATCAGTAACAATATACCCAAGAATAAAATAAATTACACATATTTGATTCATACCTTGGCATCAAGGTGAAATTTTTTTTTCCCATCTATATATATAAAAAATTTAAACACAAAAAAAATATCGACAGTTAATTGTTCTTTTTTTAAAAACTAACAATGCAATTGTAAAAATATTAAACTGTTGCTATATACTAGTGGTCTTCAAATCGTGTACCACGGAACCCTGGGGTTCCACGAGTCAAAATAAAGATTCAAAAGAAAACTATAAACATGTGTGCAGAATAGAAATATAGATTCACGTTCTGCAAGGAATTTTTATGATCATAAACATCTAAAACCGTATTTCTCAACGCAAGTCCCACGTTCCTTGGGGAAGGGGGAGCACTTTAAAAATAAATACGGCGTCGGATAGCCTCTTTTTAATAATTTCCTACTATTTTTATTATAATAAAATAAAATACTAGAATGTTTTCTTTTTTTTTATTTTATATGTACTACCTAGTTTGTGAATATCTTGTTGTTTATGACTGTTTCGCGAAAAAAATTGTAGACTCGTTAGTGTGTAATGTTTTTTAAAACTTAAGAGGAATGGAATAAAATAGATTTAGACGGCGATGTTAAAAAATTATTCAGTATAGCATCTTTAACTATTTGTTGTAAAAAAAAAAAAGAGACGAGAACATTTTCAAAAAACACCCAATAAGTGTGATATAATATTTCCCAGTGGAGAAAAGCAAGCATGGATGGATAAATCACGACGCTTGTCAATAAAGGAAAAGGAACATCCTATCTGCATATCTATATGTTCAATGTTAGAATCCAAATTTAAGCAAGAACAGCTCCTAAATTTTAGGCTTCAAATTTGTAGAATGCTCATAGAAGTTTCTAACTCAGTAATAAACATTTTAGTGCCATTCTGAACAATGAGTTTAAGTTGAAAATATTTCTCAATGTATGTGGCAGCAAAAATAAAATATTGAAACAAACGCAGAATATGAAATGCATCGGTAGATAACTTCAATACACCAATATTTCGACAGTCTAGGTAAGAAAATGAAAACATATATCCCAGTCACTAAACATAGAAAAAAAATGTAAGGGTAGGTGACGAATTAATGCTATATGAATAAATTACATTAATAAGTCAAAAATTTAATACAAATAAAGTACTTTTCTTAAATTGTCTTTACTTAAAGTAGCTTAACTTGTGCTGATCTACTAAAAATATTATTTTGAGATATATTTTTCAAATGCTTTTTTTTTTCGGACAGGATTGTGTCTGGGAGCACTTTATAGTCAATCTCAAGGGTTCCGTGAATCGACAGTTTGAAGATCACTGCTATTTACGAAAACTTTTTTCAGTTTATTTGGCTGACACATATCCAGATCTCTTCAATAAATGTTGGATTTCGTTAGTCTCTGGAGAAACAGCATCTTGACTCTTAAATAAAAGTTGAGTACAAAGAAGGCAATCAGAATCTTTCCTAGAGGTCTATACAGCCCAAGATATACTCAGTTAAAGATTGGCACAGGCGGCGAAGGTCTTGGTGCCATCTAAAAACGAGAAGCACTGGATTCTGATCAACAACAAAATGTGAGAGTGTTGTTTGGGAGCCTGTGTATCATTTGAGGGCTAGAGACGCAAACCTAGTCTATTACTTAAATATCAATGATGGGAGAGAGGTATGTTTTACTCTACAACATTTTGTGTTTTTACCGTGAGTACAATTCCAAAAAGGTAACGGGAGGTAAAATTTTTATCAAGATTCATTTGCTCTGAAGAATATTTTGCTCAATTCCAGCTATTGGGACCCAAACAACTGGTTTGTGTGTAATATTCTCTTTCTTAGGATCGGTTTTAGAACTAGGCACATAGAAAATAAATTGTTAAACTGTTTAGAAGTTAATTTTACACCTATTTTCTTAGATATTGGTTTTTTTTAATTGCAAAAGCTTTGAAAACATTTCATACAATCTAAACAAATGCAATGAAACTGCAAGTTTGGTTAAATAATTGTTGTAATTTATTCTTAAAAAGAAGTAACTATTCAAAATGATTACTAACTTCATTTGGTGAATTTATTTTGTATTTTTGTAAAAGAAAAAACATCCCTGACATCAGAAATGAAGAAATTGCAGTCTACCACAAATTTTAAAAAAAGGGTATATAAACTTTCATTTAAAAGGATTAATTTAAGACAGCTCCATCTCTTTTGTATCTACCAAGATTTCTACAAAAAACTTGAATATGCAAAATATAGATGTAAAAATTTATACAGTAATTGATTAAAAATATTTTTTGTATGTGTGATAAAAGGAAACCCAACCTAACAAATGAGCATTAAAAACTATTAAACTATACTTATTTGCTTTTATATTTAAGAGGGGGGGGGGGGATTAACACCAAATATATTGGGAAAAACCTTTTTGATAAAATGAATAAAGTACAAAAAAATTATAGCTTCATTTATATGTCATAAGTATTCAAGAATTTTCAAAATATACTATTTTTAAGCTTTTATTGGATTTTGTAGTAAATTACATTGGTCTAATAAAATATTTCTCTGTCTACTTAAAAAAAGCTTGATCATCAAAGGCCTAAATTATTTGTCACCTTATCTTTTGCAAATATATTCTTTCAAAGAAGAATTGTAGAGACACATTCCAACTCTCAAAATAGTATTGTTTCAGAACCAAGGATTCCCAGATTCATAATTGGATTTTGGGTGCAGTGTTTTCATCTTAAATTTTTATTTACATTATAGTTGAATTTTACACCCCATGAAACATGAAAATGTACATATACCATGACCCTTTTAATGGTGCTTCTAGGTATTTTACTGATTAATTAAACAAGTATATCTTATTCAATTTCTTATGCTATTGGATTCATTTTTTTATGTTTGATTGTCTTTATTATCCCACATGAATTTAACAAAATGAATTGGAATAGAAAACCAAGAATTGATTCTTTTTTGAACTAGAAATATTAATGTATTTTTCATATATATATTTTACTGAGTAGATAAAAAAATTATTTTAATTGAATAAATCAAAACTGTTCAATGGAAGAGATAATGCTGATTAATAACATTAAATTGATGAAAAATAATTGATCATAATGTATATAATTTTTTTTCACTTTAAAACTCTCATCCATGTAAATATATCCATAGTGTCAAAAAAGTTACAATCATAATTAAATGCTTTCCTTTGATACCTTTTATTTGTTTATAATACTGATAAAAGAATTGGCTAATATTTCGCTTATTTGGATGAGATGCATAAATTATTTAATGAAATCAAGTTACACCCTGCAAAGTATACCATGATGTTCATCTTCCACATATATTCATGTCCAAATTTTCCTGTAACTCTCACGTTTACTTAGAAAATTACCATTAATTGTGTGTGTAATGTTCAAAGAGGAAAAAAAGAATTTTTTTTTGCTTTGGTGAGATGCAAGACAAATGAAAAAATTCACTGCATATAATGCATTTAAAAAATTGAGGCATATTCTCTTTAAATTATTAAAACTGCTGTTATGATATTCAAAGAGGTTACTACCCTTTTTGCCTCAAATGAGATGTGAGAATATTTATTAATGCCACACTATAAAGCTACATAAAGGCTATTTGCAATAAACCTGATAACTTTGAACCATGATCAAGTGATGAGGATGACACCTGAGCTGGCACCCTTTCACTGAACTTCGACCCCATGCCAATGGAAAGACTTTGACACTTGAAAGATTTAAAAGTGCATCAACTCCTCTACATGACATGTCCTCAAATAAGGCAAACACAGCCTAAGTTAAAATTGTAACAGTTTATGTTATGTTAAAAAAAAAAAAGGCTGATTACATCTTTTTTTAAAATCACTGTCCTATGTAATCAGTAATTTACAGTACTATAGTACAAATTCAATTTTTTCCAGTAGTATTGCTTCTGATAATTTTAATGCAATGACTACATTTTTACTGCATTATATGCCATTTGGTAAGGTTATATTGGCATTTGACTTAACGTAACTTTTTTTCAAACATAAGTTATTGCAAATAATGTTCTTAACATTAATACTTAGTTTTCATTGTTTTATTTTAAAATCTCAATTTTTTTTAAAATTTAAAGCTTTATAAAAAATATGTTAGAACCTCATTTACCAAGATTAATTAAAAAGCTCTAGGTTGTTTGGATTAAACTGTATTATAAATTGTGTAAAAGGAACATGTATGTTGAAAGCAAAATGGCAAATAATTGTACTAGGGAAAATTCAAACCGCTGCATTTCTTACATAATATCAATTTGAAGGGGAAAAAAAGTTAGAACATGATGGTCTAGGAATTAATTATGGGTTTTTTAAAATAGATATTCAGATTAAGCAAGATTTAGATTATTAAGGGCTTACTGTAATTAGAAATCATAAATATAATTCCACACACTGTGTTACTAAACATACTACTGAGAATAACCACACAAAATAACTTAATGTTAGGTTTGAAAAAGAGAAAAATTATCAAAAATTGTTTTAAAAAAAATACCAATTTATAAGATTTTGATTATTTAAAAAAATAATAAAAGTACACAATTATATATATATATATATAATCTGATAGTGAGCTTTGTTTAAAATGTATTCCTTTATAATTTTTTTAATGAAATATGTAAAATAAATACATATCAAAACAGGAATGCAATAATAGTAATGGTTGAAAATATACTATTTGTGACAATGCTATTGAGAATAACTGCAGGTGGAACTATATCGTGAATATTTTTATGACTAAGCTCTGCCAACCGTGCACTGTATCAGATTATATCAACATTCAGATGATAAGACTAAATCTACTGCTATTTGAAAAGAGTTTGGTCTAGTTGTCATCAGCCAAATTGTGATGCAATCCCATTGCAAATAAGTGCTATGATGACATCTCAAATGTGGAATCCACATAACAGGTCTTTAGGTATGAAGTTCGCTGTTTTGCAAATGTTTTGAAACATTTCTCTCATGTTATTCGAGAACCTGTAATAGTACAAAGTTGATATGGAGTTGAACAGTTGTGTTATACTGGTTCATTTTTGCATAAATTACTGATCTTTTTGGACATTGTACTGTTAATGTTGCAATTAAAATTATTACAATGAGAAAAATTTCCAGCGCAAATGAAAACATGATATTTTTATCATTAATATAAAAACAAAGTTGAGGTCAACATACTAAAAAACACAAAAAATCTAAATGTTATGGGCAATGCAAAGAAAAAGCATATTTGATGCACTGAATGAATAAATATACAGGCATTCCTTGTATAACAATGCTAACTTCTAGAAAAACATTTAAAAAGAAATTGGAGCATTAAGGTCTTATTACTAATAAATAACTTTCCAGGTCATCCTGAATACTAAACTCATTTCAATGTTGCTCTACAGTTTTTGCCACCCAATACTAATTTGTAAATCCAACCTTTAGAAAATATATTATTCAGATTTTAAAAATGTAGAACACAAGATGATCATTTCAATAAATTTTAGACATGATTAAAAACCAATTTGTGTAAAAAAAAAGCTTGGAAACTTTATATTAAATCATATCACTTTCAGTAACAGAAGTAAAATTTTTTTATCTAAATGTGTGGTAGATGTCACATGAAAGCTTGCTTGAATTTTCAAGAATTGAGATAAGAGAGATTATTAGAATTTGCTAAATTAAGTGGAGGCATTTGTGGATGACAGTATTGAGAATGTTCAAAATTTATTAGTTGAAAAAAATTATTGGACCAGATGTATTTTGAATTTCTATAAATGATAAATCTAAAAATGATAGTTCTAATGAAATTTTACTAAACTTACTCTAAAAGAGTTAGAAAGACTTACCTTAAAGAAAAGTCTTGAATCATTTTTCTCAACTGAAGATATTCATATTGAAAGATGAATATTCAAAAGGGATATGAAAAAAACTTCCAATCTCTATATAATGAGATTTACTACAAACTTGTATGGGCCAGCAAATAGACTAAAACAGATTTTCTAAAGAGTGTAGAAGATACAGAAAGTCCTATCAAAGAAATTTGTTAGAAAGTGATGATATAGTTCTACCTCAAAAACATTGAGCAAAATAAACCCCACCAATCAAAATACCTCATTAAGGTGAGCAGTGATCAAGTGTAAAAGATTCATTAAATGAACTTAAATTAAATAGGGGCATATTTTTTCATGCTTCTATTTTTAACACAAATTGTCGAACAAAAATCCTTTAAAAAGTTTCCAGAATTTATCTCCTTTTGGGTAGGCTGTTAATCTTGTATAATACGGTTTCACATGATACCATATTTTTGAGGAAACTATCAGTTATATTTAGATAAATAAAATACATTTTTACTCAAGCTACGTGCATGTTTTTCTACATTTTAAAAATGCACATGGACATGAAAAAATGTGAAATGAGCATTTCCAATTACGGCTCCCCTCTCATGTCTGTATAAATATGATATATAATTCCCAGATTGCATTTAAGCTTAACAAAATTTAAACCTGAATTGAATTGTACAAAAATTCATACAATTACAGAAATGCAGTCTGAAATTTTTAATTCATTTGTAAAGTTGTTTTTTAATGATGTAATAAATGAAATTTTAAATTTACATATATATACATAAACATTTGTAAATGTGCATTGTACTATAAATTAAAATATTTAAAAAAAATTATAAATTTACATATTTTTTATGGAGAAATTTGTATACTTGATCTTTTGAAAATGGTTTACTGTGTTAACATATTTATTAGATTATTTTCACTATTAACATAATTTAAACAAATAATTTTTATATACCTGAGTGTTTAGATGTATGTCTAAGCATTTTGCTTTTAAATTATTTTCATACACCAGATATCAATTTTTCATAGATATTTTCAAATAGGAGAATTAGAAAAATAAATTGCAGCTATATTATCACAGCAATTCACATTTATATAAATCAATAAAATCTGTTTAAAATTATTACTTTCTTTTAAAATATGAATAATTCATATTAACCTTTTAAAATGTCCATGTTTCATGAAAGGAACATCATTCTTATGTTCTGAAACAGGCAATTTTATTTGTATTGTTAAATAAAAATTTTATAAAAAGAAAGTATGGGTTAATTTTTAGATGAAAGAAATGTTGCCAAAATAAAAAGTTCAGCTTTTTTTAAGTTTCTTTTGAGGAAAATTCATTTTACATTGAAAACTTAACAAGTAATTGTCATTCTGTTGATAGACTATTAGTTACCTTAAAAAAGATACTTTTTTCATATTAGAAAAGAAAGTTGAATGTTCTATAAATAGAACTTTAATGTGTAAACCTATCTTTTTAAGCATACTTTGCTTACAGTATAAAGAAAGGAAATCATTTCTGAATTCTAAGGTTTCTACTAAGTACACAAAAGAATATTTACAACTTGTTATATTTCTCAATTTCTTTCCTCTTTTTTTCAACATTCCTCACAGACTTTTAGAGGATTACTCACAGTTGCTGCTGAAAAGTATGTGTTTTTGCTGAGACATGTTGCTTATCAGTACACAAAGACACTAGAGAATTACACGAGTTTCTCCTTTTTATAGTTTCAGCATGTTTCTTCTGTCAGTGAAGATACATAACACTAATCAGCTCTTTTGAAACCACTTCAGGCATGAAAAAAAGCACTACATTATTTTTATACATAATCAGATGATGAAAATTGTCTTTTTAGTTGTCGACTGCCACCAGAAGAGGATGGGTATTTAACGGATGAGTAATATATATAGGAAGATACTCTTTAAATCTGTTCTGCCAAAAGATGTTTGTGGTAAACTTGAAATTTCTTCTGTTATAAATGAGAAAGTCTCAAGAAACTGCATTTAAGGTTATAAACCCATGTACATTTACAGTGGGAAAGGTAGTAAATCTAAATATCCAACACAAGAACCTGTTGCTAAACTCAAACAATTTTGCCAAGCTCAAAACAGGAAATTGACATTTTTCAGCCATTTAAAATATACAATGAGGGATTGGATGAGTCAATTTATAAGACCTCTTGGATCACACCAACCTCTTATTCAAAAACAAAAATGGTATTGAAAACTGTTTAGTAATGCACTAAGTATGGCTGCAATTGCTTGGATGGATTTTATATTAACATTTACACAAAAGTGGAATAATCACATTTCAATTTTTAAGAAGAAAATAACTGCTTTGCATGAAACTGAAGATTCGTTCTGTTAGTAGACATTGCACAAATAGCTCAATCTTTTAGATCTAGACAATCAGGTGCACATTATTTTACGCCTTCAACACATGGAAGTTGTGCTATATGTCAGAACACTAAAAAGAAATGTTTCAAGCACAAAAAAAGATTGCTTTAATGAGATAGTAGAAATACCTCAGAATATATATTAATGCTCAAAATATTTTGTCTGAAACAATTTCGGTGAATGTTAATTTTTCTTTGTAATACATTTTATCCATATGATCTCTAACTTTATCCATATTAACTTTTTAACACTTAAGAATTTTGATATAAAGGTTTTTTATTATTTCCTTCAATCTAAAGCTTTTTTTCACTTTTGAGTTTAGAGGCTAAACAGTAACTAAAATTCTTTGAATGTATAAATTATTTTTACTAATGTGCTAAATTCATACAACATCATAATAATGTGGTAACTGTAATAAGTTTCTGGCATAACTCAAATGTAACAATATATCTTGCATGTAGTTTCTTCTCATCAAATATAACTATCGCCTTTTTTTTTAACATTTTTATATGTTATATTGAGCAAAACATGCTAAAATATATTAAATTGTTACTTCAGTAACTAATAAAGTTGGAACTTAATTTTTCTTTTACATAGAGAATTTTTTAGTAATTATGAAAATAGCCTGATTTATATAACTATGATTTTCTAATATTTAGATATTGTTATCTTTTTATTGTTCTTGAAAATCTTCAGTAATATTGTTAAAGAGATATCCAAGTTTTTAATATGTTAATTACTTTATTTGTTTAAATTGTAAGTTAATATTTCCTTGGTTTACTCATTATAAATTTTCAATGTAATTCTGAATAAATATTTTATGCAACAATGTTTTTAAAAATATTTATTAATTTTAATATTTGAAATTTACTAAATCATAACTTTGGAAGGATCCTACTAGGCTGCAATTGAGCAGTAATTTTTATAGATCAATTTAAGTGCAACAGTAATGTTCTATGTAGTTTTATATACATATATTATCTATTTTTGAACATCAGAGCTAAAACTGACCAGAAAAATATTTACATGTACACAAAGTTGTTATATCATTTACAGTTTTTTCCAATTGAATATAAATAATACACTTAAGAAGTTATTGTGAATTCCTTCATGTAAAATAAAATTAAGATGTTTTATCTGTTCACATTGTAATCACCTACAATGTTAAATATTAATAAATAATGTATATTAAAGTGAAAATACAATTAATTAAAACTGATTACCAAACTAGAATTTTTTTTATGTTCTTGTGTATAAGCAATTTTCATAAAAACAATTTAATTTGTTCCCCTACAAATGAATAGATTCATTTAAAACAACTTATTGAAAAAGTCAATTTCTTAATTTGATTCATTTCTTATATGAAAAAGTATTTCTTTACCCTTTAACTTTGGAGAGACATTTCTAAAATAATTTTTAAAACATTTTTCTAAGTGATAATTATTAAGGAATTCAGACAGTAAAAAGTATGAAATATTTAGTACTTTATTACAGGATCATTTCAAATATCTGAAACACCTTTATAAAATATACAATTTACATGCAATTCATTATGTCATGAAAAGAAAATTCATTATCATCAAAGGAAAAGTCTTAATTTAATCAAAAGTTTTCACATTAATTATAACTAATATTCCATGTACACTAGATTCAAGACATAACTACTTTTTTTGAAATTCTCTTATAAATGTAATGTGTTTTTCAGAAATGTCTATGGTATTAATGAATCATATTTAAATCATTACATAAATAATTCAATATGTTGCAAAAAAATATATATTGATTACAAAGGACAATCAAATTATTGTATTAAATTTATTCATAATTTATGAACCAATATATTTATAGATGGTAAAAATCAAAAACCAATTTCCTCAAGTTACATACCTTTTTCAAATGGTTAAATCCTTACTACATTGCAGAATAAATCTGTTATTTTATTGGCTTCTTATTTAAAGAGTTAGGGTTAATGATAAAAAAAAAAAATCAGACAATTACGTACTATCGCAACAACTATAACGTTCAAGATAGCTCGCCAAGTTGATAAACCCGATTTCGCACGCGCTGAATTGGCAACCTTGTGCTTCGTTTCATAATCTATTTTGATTACAAAATAAGGTAAATCAGGTCACGAAACAATAGCATAATTATAAAACTTAAATGTGCATCATTTTAAAAAAATAATTTAATCTTAATTCAAATCCAATGTTTCAATTAAAAAGGCACTAAATTTGATATCGGTATGCTAATAATTTTTGCGTGATTTTGAAATTGTATCCAATTTTCTCGCTAAAAAAACGGGACTGTGCTAGAATGCAACCTAAATTTTAGAACTATTTTCTGCAAAAATCTATTGAGCATCGATATCAAATTAAGAAATGATATATAGATATTATCAAAGATAACAATAAATATGTTTATTCAGAAATACCACATAATAATTTGCCCATTCACATATCTTTTCCAGATGTTTTCAAAAGTCACTAAATTAGAATAGCTGCTTTAAC
>BMAV01020363.1:9783-24721 GCA_019973955.1 Trichonephila inaurata madagascariensis | reverse complement strand
CTCTTGTTCAGAAGGAGACACATTTCGCTGTGTTTCTTGATGTTCTTCATTCAAAATTTCTTGGAGTTCTTCTGTCGTCAGTTCATCTTCATGTCCCATTATGAGCTCTTCTATGTCATCCTCGTTCACCTCTAATTCCAGATCTCTAGCAGTTGTCAAAATTTCATCCATAATTTCAGGGGTATCTCCCTGATCACCTCCGAGTATGTGTTCGTTGTCCAAACACAAAAAATCTTTCTTGAAAGTGTTCGTTATCCGAACACAAAAATCGTTCGTGAAAGTGTTCGTTAACCGATCACCCACTGTAATTTGTAAAATTTCGCTAATAAATAGCGTTTGGAAGAAAATTGTCCTATTTTCTATGCATCATGTAATCTTTTCTTAAGCCTAATAATGAACATCTAATTAATAATAATCAAAAAGTGAGTTTTAATAAATACCAAAACAATAAATGAAAATTTCAGTCGTTTTTCATTTCCCATTGAAGTTCATTAACATGAGTTCTTTTGGCAACAAATTTTATAATTTATATGCAGTTAAATGAAGACACCTCAATTGGAACGTTCAACTAATATTCTCTAACTCTAATATTCGACAACTAATATTCGGCATATCTTGAGATTGAGGGAGATCTGCAGTTCTAAATCGGCAATTCTCTCCTTCCTTTACATTTCATTACTTTGAAATAGAAAAAGTTAATTTTATGTTTTTATTTTTGATTTGTATTTTCTTGAGATTTAAGAGAATTTAAAATATTTGTAAGGCATTAAAATAAAGTAAAATAATATCTAATTGTCTTTGATTTTTTTTTTCTTACAGAAAAGGCTGTAAAAATACCCACTTAATAAACTTTGCCTTTTTTTTTTGAAATACTATTCCTCTGAATAACATGAAATAATTTTAACTGTCCTAAATTATATATATGTGTGAGGGATTGCCCCCTCTCTCTTTCCCGCCTAGATGTGTGGGAGGAAGGGAAGGAATACCAGACCTATTCAAAATCTACTTATTTATTGATCAACCAAATTATCAACACAGATTTACTAAAATTCAAGAAGAGGATGTCTCAATATGAACAATACAAGTGGAACAATAACGAGATGCATGAATTATACGAAAACTATGGATATTGACCACTTTCATTTAGGATCAATTCAACTATTCCGAATAATTTTACGTTACTTTAAGTTTAGTGACCAGTTGTCACTTTAAATCTTCGTCTGTTTAATATTTGAAAGATTCAATAATTTGAGGTGATACCTGATCTGTAGAAATCTCACCCGACTCCTGGCTTTCTTTCTCTCCTTCTCCTCTTGCTAACTAGAAAACCCTGACTATATATAGCAGATTTAATTTGAATATCACGGTTTCTTCTTCAGAAGGGTTGGTTGTGAATAAACGCGAATGATAGCCCAAAGATTTCCCAGGAGGATTAGTGGAAGGTACGCGAATAGATCCGTCACATAAGTATATCGATATGTATATAATACATAGACTCTTACAATACTTTTATTTTGATTAATATACGTAAGTACGCACTTCCTTCATTTTGAATGCACCATGATCTTTATTAGTATTATAATTCAGACATACATTTATGTACTTCTAATATTGGAAGCGTTATTTTACTGTTATAAACATTCAAAAGATAGTTCTTTTTTATTACTATTGAAACCCATATGAGAGAGAGGAAAAAAAAAAGAGCATTTATAAAATGAATATACTGCATTATTACATCTTCGAAAAAATGCAGAAAAACCCTCATGTAATAGAAATTGTAGAGCACGATATGATAATTAGATTAATGCCTTTACAATACTTGAATGCTTTAGGAGCAAAAATAAAAATAATAGAGAAATTTTCATCCAACACAGTACAATATAAGAGATTTTGTAAGAGCCCTTACAGTAAATTTTATTTTTGCGCGTGCCTGTTTCATCATATTTTCCTGCAGAAAATAGAAATTCATTAGATTTTCAAACAAATAATTGACTCTCTAATTTTCTACATACAAACACGATGTAAAATAACATAAGGAGCTATTTAAGCTGTTTTTTTTTTTTTTAGAATACTTTAAATTTTGAATGAGACCGAAATTAAAATATCATGCGAGAAAATATTGAAATTTTGCGATAAAGATTCATAAGAGGGTGGGGGGGGGGATGAATTTGGAATATCAACATTTCAAGTCATATCTGATTATTGGTGTAAAAAACAGAAGAAAAAGAAAAGAAAAAAAAAAAAGAAGATTAATAAATATACTTATAATTCTACAAAAGTAGATGAAGAGAAAAAACACTTGTTGAACGAGGGAACTGGGATAGGGATCGAAACACTGGATACATAAATGTATAGTGAAAGATTATTCCTAGTGTTCCCAAATATTGAAATGGTAATGACAATTTTCGTGTCAACGATGATTAAAAAGGCGGGTGGTGAGCGTGCATTTTCAAAAATCAAATTGGTCAAAAATGTGTTGAGAAATCTGCGACATAGCCATCCTGTGATGACTATGTCTATTAGGATCCGCGTAAGCTAGAGGTGTGGGATTATCTAAATGATGAGACATATTAGATTCTTAATACAACTTTTATTAAGAATAACTTATATTACTTAATTCTAAATGACAACTTTCTTAAAGTGAGAGTTAACACCCAATTAAACCTTATATTCAAGTCAGATCGCGCAACTAGATCATTTATCTTAATTATAATAAATTAACTGATTCATCTAACTTCCTATACAAAATATTACCTTTTGCAGAGTCTCCTTCCTTCATCAATTGAGGAAATACCTATAACTTAATTTTAGCTGCGAAGATTCAGACTTCTTTATAATTTAATTTATATGAACGTATCTTTCTTCCAGAGCTATAGGACATCTAACTCTTGATCCGAATGATTCCACACTAAGTTATCTCTAAACTTGCCGCTCCTTCTCATCAAAGCTTCTATCCTTTTAAAGTATATCTCATTTACATATTCTATCCGTTTGTCTTCTTGGTATTGGGTTGGAAAGGTTTTGCCATTAATCGTGGCCGTCAAAGAACTTAGGAGTTATGTTAGAAGAAGGACGCGAGAGACGTCACAAATCTTATGACTCAATCACATTTGAATCAGTTAAGCTTAATGAGTATTGAGTAAGTGTGAGTATTTATATATTAAAATCGCACTATAATCACAACACAAGGGCTATTAGTGACGGACTTCGTAATTTTGAACGACTCCTGAGCTGGCATCCCCTCTCCAAACTAAATTACCACGCCACGGGGGGACTTTGAGCCTCGACAGATTTAATGTACATCAACCCCTCTAACTGGATAGTCTTTAGTGGCACTAGGGCTTCAACCCGTGACTCGACCACGTTGTCCACGAGTTCGTGACCATAACCAGTAAGCTTAAAGAGTATTGAAAATGAAATACTATTTATAGTTGATTTTGAAGACGTAATTAAGGATTTTACGAATTTATGAAAGTAGAAAAAAACTCGTTTTCAAATAAAAATTCATTTTATGCTATGAATTGCTATTAATAAACTTTACATAAAACTTATATGAACCTAAAAACATATGGAATTTACACAATATTGAATATTACCAAATTCGGTCGAAGGCAGGGCCTATTTTTACAAGCTTTCAGGACAGATAGAGTACATCTAGACGATAGAAAATCACACAGGAATGTGTGGTCAGAAACGATTTCTTGGCGTTTTAGTTACGATACAATACAAAATACAAGAAAGACAGGACACAAATAAGAGTAGAAAACATGTTTATTATTCTTAGTACAGCAAAAAATTCAGAAAAAGAACATTAAAGGGACAATAGGGTGCATGTCAGTGGCGTAACGTACACCCCCACATTGCGGCGAGGGTAGGATTCTAGGGGGCCCAAAGCCTGACTGACGCCAAGTACGTATTTAACCAATTTATAAAATATTAAAGGCAAAACCTGACTTTGAAGAGGGGCCTTAATATTCTCCATTACGCCATTGGTGCATGTCGTTAATATGCAGAATCCGCCAGAAGGTCATATGAGAAATCCCGACATTACTAGCGATAGCCCACATACTCGACTGGTACCGGGATTGTTCTGTACAAGATCCAGCACAATCTCCTTGTTGTTTGGCATTCTTACTCTTCTATCATGTTCCTGTGTGTCTACGATGAAGTATCCGCTGTCGGACTGTCGGATAATCTCAGATACAAGCGTGCAAAGAAGGAGTGGTTGGGAGTTTGCCTTCTATAACGTACCACGTGCAACCACTGTAAGGCTCGTCTCTTACAATCAGAGGCTCCTTATACTTGTTTCATATCAGCGAGCTCAGCGTTGGTGTAACATTTCATCCCACTACCACTTTGTCAATAGGCGAAATGAAGCTTCGTAACGAGCGTGGCAGCGAAAACAGCGTTTGCGTATGCACTGTCACCTTCGGTTTAAGCAGCACCATCTATCACATAAGCCAACTAGACTTCCCAGCATTTTTGCTGTACCAAGAATAATAAACATGTTTTCTTCTCTTATACATGTCCTGTCTTTCTTGGGTTTTCTGTTGTCATTACCGCGTCAGGAAAACGTTTCTGACCATATATTCCTATGGGATTTCCCATCGTCCAGGTGTATTCTGTCTGTCCTGAAAGCAGGGACGTCTCAAGAACTCTTGAGGCCCTAAGCCCCTATGCAAGAGTAAGCCTCACTTGTGACCATTAAAAGTAGACAGTATATAGCATACATTGTCGAATACTCGCACAAACGGAAATCTTAAGCAAATATGTGTGGCTCACAATCGCACAGACATAGGCACAAACTGGCTGGACCGACAGCTGGCTTTTGACTAAATGAGTAATGATGGTGTGTGGTGGTAGGCCTAAACATGGACGACAGTTATCATATAAGAGTGCAACCTTTGCATTGTTGCCAGTTGGCACATAGTTCGAAATTCCCAGTTTTTCGGAGAATATGTCTGGGACGCTTCGACCATTAAAACTATTTGGATCATGATCTAATTAAGATTGAGTTGAAAACGAAACTATGCCCCTACTAATACCGAGGTCTGGGCCCACTTGGCCCATGCCTTAAGACGTCCCTGGTCGTTATCCGTCCACTTCGCTGGGTATTTCATGACATTGTAAGACTTATACGTTCCTTTTAGAGTATTGTTATCTAATTCCTAAAATTAAGCTTTTGATTGTATTGAAGCATATTCGAAGTCTTTGCCTCTTGGTTTAAAAAGGACAGAACTTCGATTTCTAAAACAGAAAAATATTTATCATTTACAGTCTGCCCCTCCCCTAAGTCGATTTCTTCAAAAACCCTTTTTAGCTAATGTCTGCTCATTAAAAAAAAAATATGCTTCCTAAATTCCATGTCTGTGAGTCTAACAGCTCAAAAACGGGAAATTTTTATCTGAAACCTCTCCGCAAAACCCCTTGGGATTTCATTTCTGCGAAACCCTTTCTTAGAGGATCACTGCTCAACAGAAGAAATATGTTTGCCAAATTTAGTTTGTATAGCCTATAATTTAAAAACAGGAATTTTTTACTAAATAACGCCCCTCCTCCCAACCCTCCGTTGGAGTCCATTTTCACAAAACCTATTCTTACCGGATCCCTCCTCAGCAGATGAACCCCCCTCCCCCCAGTTTCAAGTTTGTAAGTGTATCAGTTCCAAAAACGGGAATTTTTTTTTATATCTATAGCAGTCCGTAATCTCCTTTGGGAGTCCCGAAAACCCGTTTTTAACGGAATTCTTCTCAACAAAAGAAACATGCTTATCGAATTTCAAATCTGTCGATCTAATAGTTCAATAAAGAGAAATTTTTTGTCTATAACGCTCCTGCATCCCTTACCCTTCTTGAATGTCGATATTCGAAAAACTCCTTCTTGGCGGATCTCTACTCATTAAAAGAGACATACTTGCCAAATTTCAAGATTGTAGGTCTTAAAGTTCCGGAGATCTCGTGATGAGTGAGTAGATGAATGAGGAGGTAAGTCGCTTTTCTCCTATATATATATAAAGGTCAAATTGGGAAATCTACTAAACCGAATCTGTGCATGTGTTTCATGCGGTAGCCATGTCCAATTTTAATTCTGAATGGTCAAATATTATTCCCGTATAAATTCTCCGAAAAACAAGGAATTTCAAACTGCATGTCAACCAGCAAAAGTGATAAGACTGTATTATTATGCGATGTCCATTGTCCATATCTAGGCCTAGACCTAATACCATAAACAATCATTCAACTCATGCAGACCATCGGTCGATACGGTTCGCGTGACTTGGTTTTTCAGTTTGTGAGTCGCGCACATTTATTTGTTTCAAATAACCGTTTAAACGAGTATTTGACAATGCATGCTATACACTGTCCACTTTAAAGGATCTCAGATAGGACCTACTTGTGCATAGGGGCCCAGGGCCTCAAAAACTCTTAAGATTTCTCTGAGCCCAGGGCCTTAACGGATCTTAAGTAGTGATAGTGTAATGATAAAAGCATGTGGGGGAACTAATTGATCATTTGTTCAGGAATCGGTGAAATAAAAGTGACTGTTGCTGCTAATAAATTATAATTTTAAAAAAAACTAAAAAACCCGCTTTTATAGTGAATCGAACTAAAAAGTAAAAGAATAATTCTTAATATAAGAATAAAATGATTAACGAGAAAATTAATGTCATTGGGATAAAAGCGTGGGGTGCTCTGTATTAATTGTTATACGTAATTTCTTACTAGTTCTATTCCGAAATACTGAGTTCGTGTAAAAATATAGTACAAAGAATCCCACGCTTTTACCACAATGATATTAATTTTCTTGTTAATCATTTTATTCTTATATTAAGAACTATTTTTTTACTTTTTAGTTCGATTCACTATAAAAGCCTGTTTTTTAGTTTTTAAAACTATCATTCATTCTTTGTTGAATTTATCCTTGAGTTTGATATTTGGAGCCGGCATTATGGGGCTGCTGGAATTAGTCTTGTTCTTCAATGGATATTAATTAAAGGTATTTATTTTCTCCATTTCCGGGGCCTCGGATGAGTCCCATATCATTTTATTTCAAAGATTCCATCTCTATAGATACAGGTCTAACTAATAAAAGTGTGTTAAGAAGATGTCAATCGTATTGTCACCTTTTAAACGTATTGCTATAATGTTAACTCGTATCATCACTTCTAAACTGCTAAACGAATAAATATTTTTTTATAAAAATAAAAAATATTTAGCAGTACGAACATAAATTATTTTTATTCACATGCATGAGTCTTTTTTTTATTTCCAATTTTAGAAAAACTAGACTTATATTATGGTAAGAAAAAACATAAAGAACACTTTTTTTGTTTAATTTGTATTAACCACAAGCTTATTTGCGGTTTTAGGGTTGCACCTTAATCTTTTAGCCCCTAAATCCAGAATTAGTCGCCAAATCTGAAAATGGTTTATGCAATTAGTCTCTAAATCTGGAAACGATATAATGAATTAGCCGCCAAATCTCGAAATCCTTATTTTTGAAGATCCTGATCAGGACAATGAAGCAAAATTATGAAATTATTGTATAATCATCGGTCCTTGACAAGTGTGCAAAAGTTCGAATTAATTTGACCTTTTAAAGTGGGTAAAAATCGAGTTCAAAGATTCCATTACATACAAGTGAAACTTATAAAAGTGTGCTAAAAATCATTGTATATTAGGCTGCCTGTCATAAGCTGATAGTGATCATGCCCAGGTCTGGCGGAGGATAAAAAAAAGTTGAAAATGAGAAATATAATAAAATATGTGGCTGTCTTTTATAGGATAACGAAGCCAGAATATGACAGTAAGGTGGAGCAATTTTCAATCTGAAAAAAAAAAGTGTTCAGAATTCGAGCTTTATTTTTTAACAATACGCAAAGCCAGCCTTAAATAATTCAATCATTCCTCATGTCGAATAGTAGACATCATATAATACCACTAAATGAAGTTTGTGAGCCCCCCCCCCCTTAGGTGACTGTTCCTTTGATTGTCCGCGTGAGCTAGAGGTGTAGGGTTTACAAAAAGAATAGACATTTTAAAAAATTCTTAATATGACTTTATTGAGAATGAAACTTAAGTGTTTAGCAATTTAGATAATATTATATATATGCGAGAATCTACTATGAACAAACACACAGTAATAGTTAAACCGAATCGCGTAACTTGGACCACTATCAATACTTAAATCACCTAATCTCACTTCTAATAATATTACAAGTCCTAATATCAAATAATCAATCCTACCTTAATCCAATTTTAGTTTCAATCTTATGAAGAGGTGTCTGGGCGCGCGTGCAATGGTATGCACCTTGACCTAATGACTTAATATTCAAGGTAACTTCACAATTGGCTGTCAATTCACTCTTGTATCTCTTTCACACATAACATTCCCCAAATTGCCATACGACTTACTGAAACTTCTGTTATTTAAAAGCTATCTTATTTGCATTTCCTCTTCACATTTCGCTTCTTGGGTTTTGGTTGGAAAAGAGTTGCCATTAATCTTGGCCCCCAAACAACCCAGAGGTCATGTTAAAGAAAAGACGCGTGAGCCCGTCACAAGTTTTTATATTGAAGCGATAACTTCTTTAGGCGTGTTTTGCTGGAGAGTGAACTTGAATGATGCGTCAGGTTCGGCTTTGTATTGTTCATTCGGTTTTTTTCGTCTTGTCTTAAGTCGGAAATCGTGCTCGGACAAGGTCGTCCTCAACATACACACCCTTAAAAAGAAATCATGTGACCAAAGGAGGGACGTCCCTCCCCGTCACTCCGAAACGACATGAAACGTGGTAGTTTGTCCCCCACCCAATTACGCCGTAAAAGTGAAGTTCCTAGCTTCGATCTAAGTGGGGGCCTCCTGCCACCTCTTTCTACGAAAATGAATGGCACCATTTTTTCTAATCCTAGTAGAAGCATGAAAATGAAACATGTAATATTTTTAAGAAATAGGCTTAGAGAGAGAGAGAAATCCTACACTAAAATTAAAATAAAAATGTAGAAAAAGGACCATTTTTTTTTATATAGAACTAAGTAAATAGTATAATTATCATTAGCAATATTGCAGTGAATTCAAGAATGAAAATCTATTTTTATGTAAGCGAATCAGAATAGCAATGAACAAATAGTTCTACTAATCACATAATTACTTAAATATACTTTGAGTGTAAAAAGAAAATTAAAACAAAAATTTAAAATAACAAAATTAAGTATAAAGGTATTAAGAAAAAAGTTATTTTAAATAATTTAAATACAAGGACAAAATATAATTAAGAAGACTTCCTTGCATCAGCACTGGACATACTTGTATAAAACTGCCATACAAGGACAAAAGAGCTAATATAAGCAAGAGATTATGAGATATAAATCTTCTGATTAAATCACTTTTTAAAAGGTTTTGACCTAGATTCCTCTCTTCTCAATCAACTACCTGTCTTACTATCCCTTTGCTTAAACTAATTCATGGATAGAATTGAATATTGTTAATTCATAACCAAAATTCACAAAACCGGATCGGGTCTTCAGAACAAATTACCTACGATTTCAAGTGGGAATTTTAAAGTAGATTTTTCAAAAGACAAATAAAAAGCTTTAGTTGATTTTTTTCAAATCAGAATCCAATTTAATTATGTCAAATGATCCAAATGAAAGCACGAGAAAGTATGGAACAACGGTTGACGGAGGTTTTTAATAGATATTTAAATCAAATTTTGAACCTAATGTATTTATAACCACCATTTCAGCTACCATAAACCTATTGTTTCCTTCTTGAATACAATTCACAAATATGATTGTATATTTAGCAAAAACTATTACTTTATGAGTACACTCGAATGTGTGAATAAATAATTTTCTATAACTATACAAATATCCCCTTGTTTTTTATTCACCGAACTAATCCCTGAAATAACATTACAAAATTTGAAGTTATCACTTCTATCATGTGGTCATAAGCACACACACACTTTTAATTTTATATTAATATTGTTCCGAAATTCAATTCAATTCAATTTATAATGTGATGTGTTCTGAGTTTCTGCATTATTTAAAAATTCAATTTTGAAAGCAACTCCTTTCAAAAATACAGTCGGACTCCGATTTAACGAATTTTTCTCTGTCCTCTATTAAAGTGAAGGGGGGGGGACCCCTATTTAACAAATAATAAACACCGAATTATTACAGCAGCTGGAAAATATTTTTTTTTATTAGTTTGTATTAGAAAAAAAATTGATTTTTTTTTTCAAATGACATATTCCTTATGCCCAGAACAGAAAAGATAAAAATACTTTTCTTGTAAGCAGCAAATTTCAACGGGAAAGGGTGAAGACCATTATTAGACTTTACAGGTGCAGATGAAAGTCATGAGTGTAACCTGTTGTGTGAGTCTTCAGTAAGACAGGAAATTCTATTCTTATCTCAACGCAGGGGATCTTTAAGATTTTAACGATTATTATACATTTGATGACGGACTGCCTGACTGTGCAACTGAAATTGAGGAAATGTTTGATTTGTTGGACCAATGAATAGTGATTTTAATGCAGAAACTAATAATGAAACTCCTATCAAAACTTTTACATTTTTTAATGTTTTACATTTTTTGGAAACTGTGAAACATACTTCTTTCTTATGCTGCAGGATGTAAATGATGCACTATTTATATTCTCTGCATAAAGTTGAAAAAGAACTATTTCGAGTCAGGAATCAAAAAGATTTTCAAACATCGATTAGTCAGTATTTTAAAGTGTGTTTCCATTTAACTGATGAGTAATAATTCACTAATAATATTTTTAGCTGTTGAATAAAAAGTTTGTAACTTCTAACTGTGGATATCTTTTGTTCAGCTGTTTGTAGAATTTTCAAAAGGTAAAAACATTAAATTTGTATTTTGTCGGGACCCTGAATTAACGAACAAAATGTTCGGTCTTGATGAATTCGCTAAATCGGGGTCCGACTGTATAATTCTAAAATTTAATTCCATTTTTTCCTACATGCATTGGATTCTTTTTTGTGTGTAGGGAAGATCACAGCAAATACAGATTTTAAACAGACTACAGAAATAAACAAACAAAAAGAGTATTGGATTTTTTCTAAAGTCCAACCATAATAATTGCTGTTGATTAAAAGGAAGAAATTCCAACACAAGAAATAAAGAGGCGACAGTATTCGTACTCATACTTTAATATACTGTAAATACATATTTATAATGCAAATGAACTGAAATCTTACACAGGGTAATTTCTGTTTCCACCCATAAGAAGATCATAAGAAAATTATTACATGAACTATATACCATTTTCTTGAGATATTTTATGGAAAACACTGATTGCATATTTAGCTTTTAGCACGCTGGGATATATCATTAGATGAAATTTATTCACATCAGGGCTAAATACAGTTTATTTACTGTACACAGGTACATTTATGCAGTTCTAGGATATTTAAAATTACAGGAACACGTGGGGAAGGAATTCCCGCGCGATGCGTACATCAGAAAATCCACCGTCTTAATCAATCAACTCCCGGTTTCCCACCAGGCGGAGACTAAACTAGTACTCTGTCTGGTGGCGCCATCTAGCGGACATTACAATAAATAAATAATAAATATTACCATTTGTTACAAGCTTAATTTAAATATATGCATTTCATTTTCAGCAGAATTTCTTAACTTTGCTTCCCAAATTGATTTTACTAACAACACTTGAAATTACATAAATGCGACGATCTCAACATTTGTTGAAATTGTAATAATATTACAAAGATATTTCACTTCGTTCTTATCTTCATTTTTGATGAAAAATATCACATGTGATTTCTTTATATAAATGACATTTTCCAAAAATATTACTCTTATAGAAGAACAAGAGCATTAAAAACAAGTAATGTGAAAAAAATACATTTAAAGTCAATTCCTACTTAGGTCTACAAAGAAACATTTTATTTTAGTTAATTAAATTTAATTAACATATTAAGATTTTAAAAAAATGTATGAACAACAAATGTCATCCATTACGAGTTACAAAAAATTTATTTTAAGCCATAAAAAATTAGTTAGAAAAACTTACTGGCGCCATCTATTGGTGCTAAATTTAACTTCTTCAGAAATAGCATAGAATATATTTAAAATTAAAAAATAAACTTCAATCTACACTATTAAAATTCGTAGGTAAGCAAACGTATCTATCTATTTTTCTATGATGCCTTATCTTCTCACAAACCGCACTACGCAGAAACTTGCCAAAGGTACCAAAATTTTTGGAATGATCCGAGGAATCTGTTTTGACCATTTATATTCCGATATTCCAACTAGTTAAAAAGATATTAATTTAAAACCCTAAAACGCATAATTAGTGCCATTTTTCACAGCCAGGGGCCAAGTTCAACTTTTTTTCCCCGACGTTTTTAAAACGCGATCTAATTTTTTTCATGAGACTCATACAAAAAATAATTACAGATTCGGAAAGATCATTTACTTCGCCACGAAACGGTATAATTTATTTTACAAAATAATTATTTTTTCTATTTTTTATGATTTTTTTTTAAAATGAGTCAAAATCGATACGTTTTTATGGGTATGTTTTCTAGATCGTTCCGCTTGCATTTTCTTTCACGTTAATGAAGAAAATATTTTACACTAAAAAAGTTCATGCTTTTCTCTTTTAGAATCAGTCATTTAAAAAAATTAAATGTCAAAAACTGTTTTTTTTTTTACGATTTTTCTAAAAATAACTCAAAATTTTATTTAAATACTTAATAACTTCTTTATTTATAAAAATAATCTCACGAAACTTTTTTTCCGTGTGTACAACGATATTATACGTAATCGTACAAAGATTGATAAAATGTCTTAAAAATTACGGGTTTTTTTTTTAAAAAAATGTGTTTTTCGGTTTTTTTCCCCTTTTTTTGCGAAAAATATGTTTTTTAAAAATTACCGTTGTTTGCACTCGATATATGAAGTTTGAAAGCATTAACTTAAAAATGAAGCCCAAAAAATTTTTAAACTTTATTTTAATAAACGCACGCCCCTAAACGACTGTTATGCATTTAACCTTCATATAACATCTGAGTGCTTTGCGCATGTGCGGAGGACGAATCGATAGTTATTGAATGGCATCGATGGTTTGACTTTGAAGCAAAGGACAGGGCGCTGTTGTACGATCTTATGTTCTTCTTGAAATGCTGAGATAAATCATGGCTACCATCCATCAATCCTTTCATTTCTACTGGATATGTAGAAGCTTTTTCAATTATCTTCCGACTGTGGCAACAATGGGTGTAAGCTCCTCTGGCATTCTTTTTTCTGCCCTAAAATACAAATCCCCCCATTTAAGACAAATATTTTCCATTTTACCGCAGTTATGTTCTTCAACAGCAGGGTAAAGAAAAGTTCTTGCTGCATAAAAAGTTTGTACCTGAAGGCAATTTTGTTCTTCAGTTGTGATACCGCCCCCCTTTGGTCACCGTATCTTTGATTGTCAGCGTGAGCTAGAGGTGTAGGGTTTGCGAAAGGAATAGACATGTTAAATTCTTAATATGACTTTATTAAGAATAGATCTTAAATGTCTAACAATTTAGATAAATTTAAATAAGTAAGAATCTAGAATGAATGAACACACAGTGATAGTTAAACCGAATCGCGTAACTTAGACCACTTCCTCTATTTGATTATTGAATCCGAGTAATTGCTCTTCTAATAATATTACAATCTTAATATCAAATAATCAGTCCTACCTTAATCCCAAACTTAACCAATCTTTATATGGAAACGTCTGGGCGCGCGTGCAATGGTATGCACCTTGTAGTAATGGCTGGGTTTCCGGGTAACATTACGATAGGCTGTCAATTCACGCTTGTATCTCCTCCAAACATAACATTCCCCAAATTGCCATCTCGCTTACTGAAACTTCTGTTCTTTTAAAAGCTATCTTATTTGCATTTCTTGTTCACATTTCGCTTCTTGGGTTTGGGTTGGAAAAGAGTTGCCATTCATCTTGGCTACCAAAGAGCCCAGAGGATATGTTAAAAAAAAGACGCTTGAGCCCGTCACAATCCCCTCTAAGAAGCAAAACGTGATTTATTCGAGGGTCTTAATGGCGCTTAAGAAATTACGTGCCTAAATTTTTATTTCTTAATCTCATTTTCCAAGTTTTATTTAAATTTTAACCTTGAATCCTAATTTTAACTATTAATTTTCTTCCTTAATTTGAACTCTTGACAGCCACAATAAATTTTACTCAATTAATTAGACCAACATTAACAGTTATGCATTTTAATCATGGTAAATTCTCACTTTTACATATGTGGGCCCGCCTCATCTGAGAAGAGTGACCGGGAAAAAACCATCCTTGACTTGGATGGAAAAAAAAAACGAGGTCAGCAGGCCCCTTAACTAACTTAACTCTACTTAATTACTATTTAATGTTACTTAAACTATTATATAACAATCTTGTTTTCCATTGCTCTTCCATCCATTTCAGATTACAAAAACTTTCGACACTTGGTTTTCAATTTGGAATTCAGGGTCTGTCACCCTGAAAAAACTCTTTAAGTTACTTGGCAAAATCTATATTCACATGATACCGTACATTTCACACAATTTGTATACATTATATATCACTTTTAACTTACAACTAATTTTCATATATACACTTCATCTGGTCCTTCCACTAAACTCCCCATCAGTCGCGCAGCGCCGTTAATGTTATTGTTAGTAACCTGTCTACGCCGCGTTTCCCTGAACCAGATGTACATTAATATGAAACAATACAACAATATATATACACACTATACAATTACAAACATTTTTCAATAAATCATTAAAACAAATAACCAAAGGAATTGTCGCATCTCAGCGAAGTAAACAAATGCATAATTACAATTGTTTTCTCCATCAATTGAGAAAAAAAATTTTACAAGTCAAAAGTTCAAAAAAAAAAAAA
>BMAV01020362.1:109965-139099 GCA_019973955.1 Trichonephila inaurata madagascariensis | reverse complement strand
TAGTATTGTGAGATTATTTATCAACACATTGATAATTAATCTCAGTACTGGTAACTTTATAACTTCCACATTACCGATACAGTTATAAGTATATGTGGCGCCACCATTCATGTATTATTTGGAGGTGGCTAAGCCATTCTACCATACTTTACTATATTGCAAGTATGGGATTAGCATTCCCCACAAGTAAATTATATCAGTGTAAATGTGTATTTTATTTTTATTACGTCTGAATGCTCCTTTTCAGTAAATAAAGGATTTCGCGAAAATTACTTTTCGAAATCCTTTATTTTTGACTTTCCAATATGCTCGCGCCCCGCTTGTAGGATTGTCATGCCCTCCTAGGGGGGTTCGCTCCACTTTTTGACAAACGCTGTGTTACAGGAAGTCTCAAACTTCTCGAGATGTATGCACAGACAAGTTTTATCTTCCAAAATATCTCCTGTTGAAAGATCACTTATTATGGGTCCTACATAGGGTTGAAGAATGACACACATCCACATCACCTCAGGTTTAAACTGCGAAAATTATAGTGGACGGACTTTCTAAGGCTAAGGCGTCTTCTAAGCCTTTACTCCTGCTGTTCGAGCAGTTAGTCTTGCAGCAGTGTGGTAGGAATTCAATTTCACCCAAACACGGTTATTATCCGTTCCTAAAATGAATCAGCATTCAACTTTACAAATCACATGTTGCTAGATAATGACATCGCTTTTGGCTATGTTTTATTTTTTAGTCTAGAATAGCAAATAAAAAAAGCAAAATAAGTAAATCATGTTTTTTTCATAATTTCGTTAAACAAAGAATTGATTAATAACTGCAGATTTCATTTAAAATATGAATATAGGGAAATGATTTATAACAATATAATAATACTTATTTTATTTTTTAACATAAAATTTTAAAATAAATCCGAAAGTATATAGTTTCTGAAATTCATATTTGATGAAAAATATACCTGAATAATGTATTCACAATGTAGTATAATTAAATAATCTTATGGAATACACATATTTATCACATTTATTCTAATTTTGTAAATGTAACAAATTTTTAAGGAATTTTCCAGATATATAGAAAACATAAATTATTTATTAGATGAATATATATAGTTTACTTAAATTTTACCAGTGCAACTTAACTATTACTGAATTGAAATACGAAAGATTATTCACATATTTATTCAAGTATTTTTAATTAAAAATATATAAGTAATTTTTATGTTCAAGGAAGTGTTTATGCATTATACATCCCGAAATATATATATGTGTTCAATCAGAAGAACTGAGTTTAATAAGAACTCTCTAGTAGGATTTATGCTGTGTTGATTTCATGTTTGAAATGTAAAATTCCTATCTCAAAAAGCATAAATACCCGAGTTTTAAATTAGTTTTATTATGATTCAGCGGCATTTTCAATTTTGAATGAAACTGAGTAAATATTTCTCTTGTATGGAATAAAATAAAATAAATATGTTTGTGATTTAAGGATATAGCAATAGTTTTTAAAATAGAAAAGCCCTAATGTGTATCTGGATCAAAGACAAAATGGGTTGAAAATTAAAGTAAATACTTTTGTCTTAACCATGCATATTTATTAAGCTCTGCTATTAACTTCAACATAAATCTGGAGGAAAACATTAAGGATAATTTGATGGATTAAGAGAACTTGGACCCCCCAAAATGACCGACCTATCGTTTTTTTTTATGTTTTTATTTAATCATTCTTTGCATTATTATCTTTCGATTGATATATCATTTGTGCAAGTCGAAAAGTTAGAAGTTGAAAAAACTTCATTTGAAAACAAATTAGGCAATTCGGCCATGCTCACTTTTTAGAAAAAAAAGCTAAAAAAAAGCATTATGATAAGAAAATATATTTTATAAAGAGAAATAATAACTATAAAAAAGTAATGTGTAATATATATAAAGCACATATTGAAGAGGCAGTACAATAAAGTAATTTTTCTTCTTTGTGAAATGTGTGCATGTAACATTTTTGAATTAATGCTTTTTATATTAATAATTACATAATTACAGTTCTTATTCCTGATGTGTTTTTCATACAAATGTAATACTTCAACATTATGTGCAGAAAAAAACTAAACTTTCTGTCGTGACACAAAAAAAAAAAATTTTTAACATTTATCTTGAATTTCCTTGTGCAATTAATACCTTCTTAAAATTGATCATTTATAAAAATAAATGTGTTGAAAAATTACGAAAATGCAATTAAATTTTCAAGAAAAATATATAACTAATATCTTAAAGTTGTATTTTAGGTTTATTTAAGCTTATTATATTTTTGTTTTTTCAGAATTATAAACTTAAAAGTGGCTTTTCTCAGTTTAGTTTTTCGAAACATTAGTGCATTCAAAATGCTACTCCTTCCACCATTATTTAGCAATCACTTCCATTTTTTTGCTGGGTGTTGCATATAATACATGTAACAAAATTAGGGATCCATTTTGCTGTAAAATGAATACTTTTTTTTAAAAATTAAAATGCAAGAAATATTGGCTTTTCATTGATTTTTAGCATGTATATCAACATTTTATTTTTTTTTTCCTCAAAAACGAATTAAGTTATTCTAAAATAGATCTCTAAAGTTGTTTATAATGGCCATAAGAATATTACAAAAAAATTTCAAGTTAAAAAATAATTAATTACAGAAGTAGTAGAATTTTAAAATTTTCCAAATTTTCTTCAAAAAATTAAAATTTTTAAAATTTTGTGAATAATATGTGAAAAATTTCCTCTCGTATCATTTTCTGGAATAGAAACACTACATAAAATGTTAAAATATAATTTTTAAATACATAAAGAAAGAAAGTAGCTCAAAGGGTAGGAAGTCCTCTTAATTATGTAAAAAATTGAAGTTTAAAACGTTTTATGGGTAAATTTTCTTCGACAGATGACGTGGTTTTGACTCTTTTCTCTCGGAATTTTTAGAAATATTTTTTTAATTAAATACTCGGACTGTGTGTGGGAGGGAAGTAGCACATCTACTGCCTGGTTACGGATTAGCTCCCATTTCAAAAATTACACAAACGTTCACACCAGTGGCGCAAACAAAGGGGAGGGGGGTCCTAGTAGTGCGCCCCCTTGTCTTTTTTTATTGGTTATAATTTTATGTATATACCCCGTAAAATTTAATTGTCTATTTGGTATTATTTATTAATTTTATTAATTAGTACTAATTATTTATTCAATAATTAATTTTGTGTTTACTTTTGTTCCCGAAAATCGACAAAAAAAAAGCAATATGAAGGGCGGCGTATTAGAGCATGATACCAAGATGGTGGACTTTCAACCCTGGAACCCAGCTTGAAAAATTTTTGTGTTCGCTACTGGTTCACACTCATTGCTCATATTGTAAACATGTAATTTATATGTATTATGTAGTTCTATTTTTCTTGTATGCATTTTAAGCAGAAAAAAAATTAATCTCGCTCAGTAGCTGCATACGGAGAATTAAAATTCTCAAACCCAGAGTTGTATTCGTTCTTCGGATTAACTATAGGATAATTTTTCGGACATGTATAAAAACACAGGCTCTCTATAGTCTTAATCTTGTTTATTATTTTGAGTTTCATACAAAGTTCTATATTTTGTGCCTGTAGATGTTGGATGTAAAATTTGCAATACATTGTAACGTTTGCATTTTCATAAAAAAGCATCATCACATCATCTCATGTAAATTTGACTAAACTGTTGTTTTGTTAAATTTATATTGCAAATATATAAATGTTTTTATTAAACATACCGTATGCATACATACATTTATTACTTCATCATGAATTTTTGTTTATGCATAGAGAGAAAAAAACTCATCAAAATAAGGGACTAATTTCTGTATTAAATAGATTCCTTTCCAAAAGACTGCATTTTTTTTAAATATTCATTTTAAAAGTATTTTATATAACATGGGACCTCTCATGCAGCAAATTGAAATCTATAAATCAAATATAGTTATAACTGAATTGGAACTTTATAATGTAATATTTTGCCATACCATGATTCTCAGTAAAATTTTTAATAGGCTAAATCCGTCATTCCCAACGTGGGGTGCAATCCCAACCGGTGGGGCAAGGCAATATTTTGGTGGGCCATGGGCAGGATGTGCACCCTTTGGCAAACTATACCAAAGACTATGGGTAGGTATTGCAATATCGGACCGAAAGTTCAATACCGGTACTCGGTATTTTTTAGATCTTAATTCCGGTATTAGAAATTTTAGAATAAGTACGAGAACGCAGGTTATTCTTTGTTTTATATTTGCCAGTTTTATTAGAGATGTTAAATACCACAAAAATAATTTGTAACTTATAAATTATAACAATATATAAAGAACACCAAAAAAAAAAAAAAAAAAAAATAAAAAAAAAATTTTTTTTTTAAAAACAAAAAAAACGTGTAAATATCGCTGTTCGGTCTGTGATACTAGAACAAATTTTTGAAATGTGGTCTTAAAAAAAAACCATGCATTAATTGCACTGTCATTAAGCATGTAACGTATTTTGGGCAATAATTTCATCCGAATTATCTTTTTTCAAAATAATCTAAAATCCTTAATGTCTTGGGCTTAGAAAGTGTGCTAAAATTTGTATCTTCCTCGCAATTAGATTATTTCCTCTTTAACAAATTTGTACCATGTTTCATTTCTAAATGTGTATGGAGTCCCAGTTTCTACTTCCTCTATTCATTTTCATAACACTAAAGCATTTTTTTACATTTATATTCTTTTTATCATATAAATAATGAAACCAAACCCAAGTATTATTAACTGATTTTTTATGTTCTTTAAAGTTATTCTCATTAATTACTATGGGTTATTATTTATGAGTATATATATATATAATTAATATAAAAATATTTTCAACCTTAAAATATGAAATGCAAATACAGTGTGAATAACAAACTCACCATTTAAAAAAAATGTCAAAATATTACGCCCTTTTTTCATAATTACGACCTTGTTTTCACAGATATGAATATCAATCTACGAATCCTGAGCGAGTGCAGTATCGCTCTGAGCTATAACAGGATATTTTTGGTCTGCCTCTTTGGATGATTCACGTATTTTATCACTTCTCTTGACTGTACTATACAACTTTGTATTCACAGTTTAATTAATTTCGCTCATTAGGGAGACACAAAAATAAAAACGTATATTATTTTGCGATGTTGGTGATCCCGGAACATATAAGTAGGGACAACTTTAAGAAAAAAAAAAAATTCCAGTAAATACCGAAAAACCGGTATTTAAACTTGTGAATACCGGTATTTCAAAATTGCACAAATCGCTCAAAATACCGTTATACCGGTATTGCAATCCCTAACTATGGGGGTAATTCGAGAATGAGTTATTAACAGTGAATTGTTTTCTGGTGAGTCTGTGGATGTGAATGCTCCTCTGTTAACGCATACATAAAAATATTAGTATGTTCATGTGTAATTGTTACAAAAGATATTTCCGGTTTCCCCAGTCACGTGTCTCGGTCGACCAAGAAGAGGGCGGGACTCATTTCGTCAGAAGAGCTAATGTTTTCTTGGCCAATCAGCGTGCGTGACATTCAGTTTTCTTCTCAGCTTGTTTCGTTTAGCCCTGTACCCTCCATAATGCCGTGTGGCTCTGTATTTCTCTTTATTAATATGTGACTTATGTGTGAATTAATGTGCTATATTACAATTTGGGAAACTAAAGAAAAATAATATATTATTTTTTTCAGTTATTTATACATCAATTGAACTCAACAATTATGTAAATCAGCAGTATCTTGCACTTATACAACGCAAGCTAAAACTGGACTGTTTTTGCAATATTTTGCTTTCGTTGATATTTTTATTCCATATTCAGAAATATTTGTCTTGAAAAGCCAACTTTTTTAATTAATTATAATTTTATTTATTTTAGTCACAAACCCTATGTACAAAATGAGTAGTGCAAGTAAAAAAAAAAAAAAATGTCAATATTCAGAGAAATATTTAAAATTTGGATTGATACCCGCTATGCATAATGAACGGTCATCTTTCTGCCTCTTATGCCAACAATGCTTGACTAATGAATCAATGAAACCAGGTCGTTTTGAGTTGCATTTGAAGTCGAAACATAGCATGTATGCAAATTCAGATTTAAGTTACTTTAAGTTTTTAAAGGAAAAGTTTGCAAAAAGATCAACAATTAAGTATCTGTTTAATACACAAACTGTTAACGTCAACCGTACTCTTGAGGCTAGTTATGAGATATCTTTACTCATTGCCAAATGTGGAAAAAATCATACGATAGGAGAGGATTTAATAAAACCATCAATGTCAGTATTTCTTAAAACAGTTCTGGAAAAGGATGAAAGCGCTGTTAAAGCCATTCCAGTCAGTAACAATACTGTTGTAGAAGAATAGATGAAATAAGTGATGATATTGAAACACAACTTTTTGAAAAGTTTAAATCCAGATATTTCTCGCCACAAATGGATGAATCAACTCTCAGAGACAGTGAAGTCGCATTGTTAGTATATGTAAGATAGATTGATAAAAGTGAATTTGCTGAAGAAATGGTATTCTGCAAATCATTAGAAACCACCACTTCCGCCGCTAATATAAATGGTAAACTAAACAATTACATCCACTTCAATAACATACCAATAGAAAACATAACATCTTGTGCTGCAGATGGTGCTCCTGTTATGATGGGCAAAAAAAAAAGCAGCTAAAAATTGGTGAAATATGAGAATCCAAAAGTGATTCTTGTGGACTGTGTTATTCATGAGAGAACTTAGTGACCAAAAATATTACTCCTGTTCTTAATGAGGTACTACGCTCTGTTATAAAATGTATCAATTACATCAAAGCCAATGCAAAATGTGAGTGTCTCTTCAGACAATTTTGTAAAAATGAAAATTCAGGCTATGTGACACTTTTACTTCAAACTGAGGTTAGGTGGTCCTCAAGGGGAAGTGCTTGAAAAGATTCATGGATTTATATGTTGTTCTAAGTGAATTTTTAAGTGACAAGCCTGAAATGAAGCACCTGAAAACTGTTGATGGTAAAGCCTTTGTGAGTTATTTAACAGATAATTTTGAAAAAACTAAATCTTTTGAATAAACAACTTCAAGAATCAAATAAAACTCTTTTGGTTGCAAAGACGAAGACATTTGGTTTCGTTACATTTATTGAGGTATGTCAAAAAAATATTTCTCACAAAAGTTTTGACCAGTTTCACTGGCTAAAAAAATGTGAGGTGACTGATGCTACTGTACTTGTCATTGTGGATCATTTGAAAATAATGGCCTCTAAATTTAAAGAACAATTTTCTGATTTAAAACAAATTGATTTTCCAACATGGGTGACGCATCCAATGCTAGTGGATATATCTGATATTTTGATGCAGTACCAAGAAGAACTTTAATCAATATAAAAGGAGTGATGGCATCATGAATGAGACAGAAGCTAAATACCCACATTCAACCAAGTCAGCAAGAAAATTGTTGTTACTCTTCCCATCTTCATATTTAGCTCAATGTGACTTTAGCGCTGCAAATAATTTGTTATCGAGGAAATAAATCGACTAGATATCACTAAACAAAGAGACATGAGACTTAGACTAAATTGGTGCCTAAAATTTAATCTCACTGTCGCAGACATGACGCATCAGGATCTCATTAACAGACATTTTCAGGTGAGCTCAATTTTAATTTTTCATTATTACTAGTTCAATAATGAAAATGATCAAAGTATTTAAGAATAATGTTTCATTCAAATATCTGCTATTTCTGCATTTCAGTTCTCCATTATATGTTTGGAAACTTTATTTATTTGACTGTTTTCTTATATTTTTTATATTTTAATCTTCCATGAATGACTTGTTCTATGGCAGTTTGTGTAGATACCGAGTTAATGTCATTTTAAGCTTCCTTCAGGTGAATAATCGTAAAGTTTTCAATAACAAAATTTAAATATCACGAGGGGGGCAGATCAGGATTTTAGAAATGCCTAGGTGGGGTATGGCCCAATAATGGCTGAGAAACACTAGGCTAAATAATATATCAATTTTCTTAAATTTAGTAGCTAATTTAAAAGGCTTTTTTTCCTGAGAAATTCATATATTAAAATATTCTGAAATATATATATGTGTGTGTGTGATGTGTGTGTGTGTGTGTGAGTTGCTTTAAAATATTGAAATTACTCAATATGCCATGCCTTCATAAATTTAATAGAAACCTAGACACTTTTAAGTTATGATGATTAGTCTTTAATAGAATCAATTGTGTATTTATTCAAGGAACGATATGAATTTTTATTAAAAATCTGTTCATAAAATATATGCTGCATTAATAGTACATAATACTCTGTACAACTAATATTTGTACTTTATATAATTCTCACTTGTATAAATAGTATATGAGTTACTTATATTCAAAAACATATTTTTTTCAAGTGATAACCCGTAGTACAAATACCATTCTAGAAAATGGAATTAAAACACGTTCGAATACTTAAAAATATGTCATTAAGAAAACTTGTAAAAACAACTGCGAAACATTCTATAATTAAAGATGAAAAGGTAATTTTTAAAATGTGGATAAGCATATATCTATTTGTTTGTTTTTAGTTGGTATATATTATTCACATGGAAAACAAATATTCGTTGAATAAGTATTTCAGTATAGCACGATAAAAAAACCCAGCGTAAACAGACATATGAAAAATGTTATTTGCAGAAACTAATAGAGATAGATGGAAGAAATATATACAATAATGTGAGACATGTCTTATAAATAAATAAATTTCTAAAATTATTTCAGTCTTGACATGTATAATTAGCATAACAGACTTAATGTTGCTTATACATTAACGCTCTATACCATATTTTCATTTGTCAAACATTTCTTAAGTGGATTTGGGTAATAGATTTAATTTTCTTCTTTTTTGTTTTCAAGACCCAAATATCACCAATCTCACACCGATATTTTTGCTTCAAAAATACCAGAAATGGAAACAAATATAATACGTATTCTCAATTTCTAAACTACATTTAATTTATAAGATATCACTGGATGAGCAGTTAATAAAATCATCTTGCCATATTGTGATCTTCAGTGTTACCCACCTTTTGTTGCATGCCGAGTGTAATAGTGTGAGGAAGCAGGCACGTACAAAATTTACAAGACGATATATTTTTTTTTCTTTTTTTTCTCTGTCGTTATCTGTTGGTTAAACATTTTTCTTAATATTTGTCTTTCTCAGGCTGTTTTTTTTATGCTGTACTTAAAAATCAACAACAATAATGATGTTTTATTATAAAAAAAATTACTCTTCAAAGAAAAAAAATCCGTCATTTGATTTTTTTTTAAGAAAAATTCTCAGACTTTATTGATTGTTATGATAATTTAATTGCCAATTTCCCCATATTTCTTGTGTGTATACTCTAATAGTCCTTCTCACACTTTTAATATTTGCGAATCAATTTTAAACCATAATTTTCATCATGCCTCCATTCAATAACAATGTATTAAATTCAATAATAATATACTTTAAGGCTAAAGCTGCAATGTAATCTTGATTATAAATCTCACAAATTATCAACTGAGAAATAAATTGTCTATATAATTTTATATTCGACAAGCCCATGAACTCACTGATGATTATTAAACTTGCTCTTAACTTAATATTGTTAAATTAGTTATCAAATACATTGCGTCGATACTTTTATAATTGTTCTATATCAGTCTAAATATTTATTTTATTTTTTTATCATGTCAGAATGTATTTGTTTCGATTCCTTTCAGTAAATTAATATATATATATTTATATATTTAAATAATCACTTCAATCAGGTTTTTTTATATGTTCAATCCCCCTAGGACGGCATGCCCCACAGTGTGAGAAACGTTGCTCTAAACGGCTTGCACCTGAAATTCCAACCCGCTTTAAAAATACATTCGTTAAGGGATCAAATATACTGCCATAAACTGCTTATAACAACTTTGTATGAACATTCAATGTGACAAAAAAAGAAAAAAAAAAGTATTTAATAAGTTTTTTTTTATATGAATGCAATAATTTAACTGCAATTAATTGAACTTTTTTTTTTTAAATATAAAACTTTATTATAAAAAAGGGGGGAAAAGATATTTAAAAATTTAACAGATCTTTTCCAGCAGGGAAAAAAACCCAAGAAAATTATTACAAATTATAAAAAGAGGTTTTTGTTGTTTTGTGTTTTTCACAATCCTTTTGAAAACATAGTTCTTCCTTAAGAGTCATGAAGTATCTTTTTCTAATTAAAAAAAAAAAAAAAAAGATAATGAAATTTTGTTGTATTTTTAAGACTTGTGAAAATGCTTTTAGCTCAGATAATTGTCATGTGATAACTTTATTTGAATTTCAGAAGTGGTTTACTTATATTTCTCATCTCTAAGTACTATTTCTTTTAAATTGGAAAATCTCAATGTGTAAGTCCTTTTTTCTGAATTTCTAAATACGTGATTTTATTTTGAAAACTTTATTTAAATCACTAAAATCTTCTAAGATGCAGTACTTCCTAGTAAAGATTAATATTTCCTAACAACTTTATTTCAAAATCTCTGAAAAAATCTTTGACTTAAAAAAAAATTTTAAAAAAAAGTGTTATTTAAGAAAAGTTTTAAAACGATAAGGAAAAAGTATTTTATGATAAATATATATATATGGGATCTGTATAAATCGGGTAAGATTTTAGTTTCTGCGCTCATTTTCATAATTATTAATTATGGTCACAATCATGTTTAACCTCTCTTGCAAATATTTTTTTGTTTCTGCATATTTATATTTGTCTATTTCTCCCAGATTCCTATAGTAATTTATTATTCCAATTCTATTTTTTTGCTGTTATATTCACCCACATTGGTTTTGGGCCTTTGCCTTGGATTATCTCATGTACTATTATGTCGAAAATTTTCGCTGTAGGGGAAGGTGGAGATCTCACAAAACACTGTTTAACCCTGTATCACTGTCCTAACCCACTGACAGTTCGGGTAAATCATAATAGGTTTTTCCATTCTAGCTAAATTTATCTTTTTTGGTTTGTAATGGTTCCATGTTTTTGGTTCTTTTGCTTTGATCTAAAGATGTTTTAGGACTTATTAGTCTTCTTTTTAATTTATTTACTGCTATATATATATATATTAAATAAAACTAAAAAAATTTAAAGCAGACTGTAAAACTAGCAAATGTGCAAAAAGATTTCTTTTTTTTAGATACACATAAAAAAATATGTTAACTTACTAATTAGTTTTGATTAAGTGCTCTGGGGTTTCGAGTAATCTTCATATATTACATTTTCTACATTTAAATCATCATTGTAAATACGGATATAATTTACAAACACAAACAGTTCTTAAATTCTCCAATACTTCTCAACTCAATATCTGATTTTACTGTCGATCTACAGAGATCGATAAAGTATAAACTATTATGCATATTTTATCCGTCTCAAATACTCCAGAGAAAACAGCTCATACATGCAGAGGCTATGAGAATCAACTACAGGTGCAAAGACTGTGCAGAACCTGGAAAACCTTTTTAAAGCAAAGCCTACTTTCGCTTCGTGAAGGAGATTTTTTCCCTACTCTATTGCCTCTGTATTCGTCATTTCCCAAGAGTGTTTTATCACTGAAAGGTGGAAAGTCAATATATGCTGCTTTGTGCATTGCTTATCCGATGGCTATTGGCAGTCCACAGAGGCTCCAGATGACAGAATCTTCGATATTGGATGTTGTTGCCTTAATCCAATATCTTGAGTGTACCTTTCGGTGGGAATTAAGGGGTCCTTTCCCGGGGGAGTGTTAAGTAATAGGATTAATGGACGGTACATTAAACAAAAGCATTTGGAACTACAATTCTTTCATTTTGCTTTTTAGTGCATCTTGTCAGATATAAAGCAATCCATTCTTAATTGTATTATTTAACTTAAAACAATAAGTGAAATGGAAAAAAATAAAATAAAAGAATATTGGTTTTTATATTAAGTAATGTTTATATATATATATATATATATATGACAGGACGTTGCGAGTGGTAAGGAATTTCTTTATCTGGATCATCATTTTGACTTTGAAGGTTGAGGTTGCATAATTGATATTTTTGATAAGGCAGTCGTTTATGGCAGGAAATATATTTATTGCACATCTTGTGAGTCAAACGAGCATATACATATTAAAAATAAAATGACACAACTTAGAACAAAGAAAACTAAGACAAGTTGCGCTGCAGCCGTCTTCATGTTTAAGGAAAAAGACAGAAAAGGCGGAATTTCCAGAAAACTTGGTATTTAAAGAAAACTCGAATCACATGATCTAGTTGAGTGGATGGATGTAATTCAAAAAATTCCCATTAGGTGGGTAGCTAGGTTATTAATTAAACGTGGGTCTTGAAGGAATAAACCATAGATAAATTAGAAGCTATTAAAAATTAAATTACTGAGAATTATTACATATGTATTACAGAGTGGCCATAATTAAACTGCAAGTGCTCAAGAGGGTCTTAAGAGAAAACTACTGGGAATATTCCAGGGAAATTTGGTATCTACACGTTTCAGAGCATGCGCAAGTTAAATTTGCAAAAAAGAAAAAAAAAATCGCCATTTCCGCCTGATACATGGCCCTTTGTCATGTTTCAGTGGTTATTGACGGTATATATGCAAATTTTAAGCGAATCGAACAGTATAAAAACAAGACCAAATTGAGTAGCGACGTTGAGAGAACAACTTATTTCTACATTGCAAGAGAGATAATTTTTAGAAACCACGGTATTTATATAGGACGGAGCTTCCCCTCACATCGCTAAACCTGTTAAAAAGTTACTACATTTTTGATACAGACCAAGTAATAAGCAGATGTTTCAAAAATGCATGGCCACAACATTCACCCGACTATAATCCTTAAGATTTTTATCTCTGAGGACATCTGAATTATGGTTGATAGATAACAACATGCGACGGTAGGTAATGCTGTTTTATTTTTTCAGTATTTGGTTGCATCTGGTGTTTCGAATATAGAACACAACATGCAATAATTTCATTGAGTGGTTTAATTGTTTTCAAAGCGTCTTTATGGATCTTAATTTACGTTAATTTTTTATTACATGATACTGTAAAATTTAACTACTGAAGAGTGAATTCTATGGAATTTTTATAAACTGTAAGGGATTTTGTATATTGTTTATATGCCTCTTAGAATGTCATTATGCTCTGTATATACTTTCTGGAAGTTGTATATGCCACCGGTGAGCATTGAAATACGGTACAGCGTCATCTGTCGGGTAAAAATGGTGATTTTCTTTCTTTGCATGTTTGATTTGCCCATGTTCTGAAACATGTAGATACCAAATTTCACTGGAATATTCCCTGTGGTTTTCTCTACAGTAACGCTTGCAAAACTTGCAGTTTTGTTATGTCCAGTTTTGTTTATTATATATATTAAGGATTACATATAATTTACTTAATCCAAACTTAATTTTTTATATTAAATTTCATATCGTTATATTGCTCTGCATATAATAAATTTAAAATGATGATTCAAATATTTAAATAAAAATCTATACAGTAGAACCTGTTTACTTCGGTCCTTTTATGTGGGATCTTTCTTTATGGGGTGTATAAATTTCAACGGATTGGCGCCACTGTAATGTTTTCTTTCAATACACTTAATTGCTCTTCAAGACGCTCTGTTCATTTGTTATTAAGTCTCCGGCAATAGATGTTTAATTTTTATCTAGAACTCTCAACACGCCAGCACCTTGCGCTTGATTCAAGAAGCGACTTTCAACTGCAGTGACATTATCAACAATTAGATAGATTATGAGAATGGACAAGAAAAACCACATTATTTAAAAGCTGATAAAATATATGTAAAAATCCAGCTTTGCACAACAAATTGGCAAAACATTTTCTGAAAACAAATACTAATTCCAAAAGGAGTTTGAAATTCCAAAAAGAAATTTGACGAATGAAGAAATGAAATTTGAAAGAATGCTTACGAACAACTGACCAACCTCCCTTCGTTGCAAAAACTTATCACTGATTTTATGGAGCCGAAAAATTATTGAAATTGTACCTTCAAGGGGTGAACGTGATTTTGAACAAATTCATCACAGAAAGATGCGCGTTTTGGATTTTAGGCATGCAACTAATGCATAGAAATGAAAGGCACAACAGGACTAATAAACAAAAAACTAATAAATGTGAGAGATTCATAACAATGCATATATCATTGGTGGGGAAGCTTATAAAATGTCTGTGCATTTAAGGCTGTTTTCGCCGTATACACAAGGGCGTGAACTTAACGCGGAGCACATTTTCGGACAGAAAAAATACTTCAATTTTTATAAACATTTGTGACATTGTAACGCATGCGTTTGTTTATAATATAGTGTTTTTAAAATTTCATAATATTTCATCAATAATTATTATTTCCTTTTAACATGTAAATGGATAGCTGATTTAGCATTACGGTATAGGAGAAAAATTGCGAAACACATTTTATAAAAGAAAAAATGTATCGACTCGGATATAAATGACTAGTATGATAAAACAAGTGATTCTCTAGAAGATAGTGAAGCCAGAGAATAATATAATTGTTTGAGTACTTTTATATCTGAAAAAATATTCTGAATTCAGGTCCTATAGTTTAAAATTAGCCGAAAAAACCTTAACATATCCGACTACGTTCAGAACCATGATTTTAAAAAAGCGCATAAATGTATAATTTTCATGATATTTAGTGTCACTTAGATTAGAATACATGTATAAAGTTGTTTTAAGGACGTTATGACAAAAAACAGTATTTAAATACAATATTTTGGCAAGAAATTAACTTAGAATAACCTTTTTTCCAAATGTTCTCTTTTTTGTAAAAAATGCTTCTATTGTATTAATATTTTGCCTGTATATAGCTCAAACCTCTGTACAGAGGTTCAACTATGACTTTTGAACAAATCACATTATTATCAGAGTTACAATCATTTGCAATAATTATCGGCGTATTTTCTTTAAATTCCCCCTTCTGTTTTCGTAAAACATGGATAAACCGACTTCCAAGTTATGCGTTTTAAAAATTCTAGTTGAGCCTCTGTACAGAGGTCTGAGCTATATACAGGCAAAATATTAATACAATTGAAGCATTTTTTACAAAAGGAGAACATTTGGAAAAAAAGGTTATTCTAAGTTAATTTTTTTTCAAAATATTGTACTTAAATAATTTTTTATTGTAATACTATTCTTAACCCAATTTTATATACATTGTCTAATCTAAATAACACTAAATATCATAAATATTATCCATTTACACGCCTTTGTAAAATCACGTTTCCGAACGTAGTCGGATAGCTTAAAAGAAAATCATATTAATTAAAATGTTTAGCTTCCTTCAAGCTTTTTGGCAACTGCATCCATCTTAATATAATTAAAAATATTAATCGAAATACATTTCATCAGTACCGATTGATTGAATGAATATTGTATCAAAATATGAGCATTTTTTTATGTAGTTAATGGAAATAAAAACTGTTTTTTCATAAAAGTATTGCCTGTATTATTTGATATTCAATTAATTAGAGAAGGAAAGACTTCATATATATATATATATATATACGCTTGACTTTTTTTTTTAAAATTAGTACGCCATATTATAATTTGTTTTTCTTTGACTATAATTTTTATATGAAAACCTGGAAAGACTTACAAGGATATGCATACGTTCTTCCCGATTCTAAATAATTATTTCTTAAGCATATGAAGTTTTAATAAAAACGGTATTCTATTTCGTACCATAAAATAATATTAGTTTGGGGAAAAAGAAATCCATTATTTTTTCGGTAGATGGCTGTAATGTCGATATCTCGTAAAGTTTCGATCAAAGAATTTCAAATTTATACTCGTTGTCAAGATGATATTTTACACTAAAAAAATTATTTTGCTTTTTTTGTTTGGTCCATTCAGTTCTGAGTTACAGAGTGTTAAAAATGGAAGCCAACAAAGAAAAAAATATTTCCTTTTTACAGTTTTTCTTTGATAAAGGCGAAAATGCAAGCCAGGTGGCTGAAATTTCGAATGGTGTTTATGGCCCCGATACTATAACAGCTAATTACGTGCAATTTTGGTTTCGCCGATTCAGTTCAGGTATTTTTGATGTTAAAGATGCACCTCGCACAGGCAGACCCGTCGTCGAAAATATCGATAGAATCACAGAAATAATCGAAGTTGACCGGCATGTTAGTAGTCGCAGCATCGCCCAGGAGCTAAAGATCGGCAATAAAACAGTTTTAAGCCATTTGCGCAAAGTTGGATTCTAAAAGAAGCTTCATGTTTAGGTGTCACACCAATTAACACCAAGAAACATGATGGATAAAATTTTCAACTGCGAAACCTTGGCAAAACGGAATGAAGTAGGCCCATTTCTTAAACAGATGGTCATTAGTGGTGAAAAATGGGTCACATACTACAATATTTTGCTAAAAGGATCGTGGTCAAAAAGTGGCGAAGCAGTTGAAACGGTGGCCAAACCAGGACTAACGGCCATGAAGGTTCTACTGTGTATTTGGTGGGACTGGAAAGGAATCATTTATTAGGAGTTGCCTCCGCATGGCTAAACACCAAAACACTGATCTCTACTGTCAACAACTGGACAGTTTGAAGCTAGCGAATGACCAGAAACGCCTATAATTGGCCAACAGAAGAGGTGTTGTGTTCCATCAGGACAACGCCAGGCTACACATTTATGTAGTAACTCGCCAGAACCTCTGGGAGCTGGTTTGGAAAGTTATAATTCATCCAACATACAGCCCGTACCTGGCACTAACGATTACCACTTTATTCTCGCATTGCAAAACTTCCTGAGTGAAAAGAAATCGGGATCAAGAGAAGATTGTGAAAATCGATTACTAGACATTTTCGCCAATAAGGGCCAAGACTTTTATGAGAGAGGCATTTAGAAGCTACCTTTAAAATGGCAATAAATTATACAACAAAACGGTGCATATTTGACCCAAATCAGTTATGTTAAATAAAGTCTTGATTTTCATGCAAAAATAATGAATTCCTTTTTTTCCACCCTAATATTACCGAGAGTTACTTGAATCCATATTAAAAAAATGCGTCTTATATCATATATGCTATGTATCTTTTTACACAGTATACAAATTGCTCTGAAATTCTCTATTTGTTTTTTTCCTACTATTATATACACTCTCTAAGTATCTATTTATATATTTACCTTGATGGAATTTTCAATCGTTAATAAAATACATTTTAAAACACTCAATTGAGCTGAAATTTTATATACATGACTATTTTGGATAATAATACAGTAATTCAATTAAAATTAATAAACATTAATTCATTAAAACTAGTTATTCAAAGAATTACAAATACAGCCACGTTGGCATCGTTTTTGGTGCCTTAGTGACAATTTTGGCGGCTTTTGTCAAAACTTGAAAATGTTTTTTTCTCTCATTTTAAAGCGCTTATTTGTGCTGAAATTTTCTATACACTAAAGTTTTGGGTAAAAATGCGATAATTTAATTATAATTAATTAAAATTAATTGACTGAAACTAATTATTTAAAGAATTACAGATACAGCCACGTTGGTATCATTTTTAGTGACTTGGCTCAAACAAAACTAAAGGATTTTTTTTCCTCACGTTTTAAAACATTCAGTTGAACTGAAATTATGTATACCAGATTGTTTTGGATGGCAATAGGATACTTTAATGGTAATTAATAAAAAATAATTACCACTGAATGTTGTGATTCTGTCATACATATACACATATTTATGTTAATTGAAACTATGTAATAAAAAGCAGCTAAAATAAACTTTTCCTTTGTTGATCTAAGTAGGAAGTTACTTAATTTTTTTTTATATATATATATATTACTCTTTTTTACGACGTCATTTCAAAATTAATAATTAAACTACTGTAAAATCTGGCGTATAATGGGCCCTTTTAAATCAAAATATAAGGTTGAAACTTACGGGTGCGCGTTATAAGCTGGATATTAAAATCATAGCTTTAAAAATACAAAAATGAGAGGAGCATAGAAAAATTATTCTTCTACATAGATCAAATTACTGTTTATTTAAAATAAATATTATTTCTTATGAACTTAAAATGTTATATTTCTAGATGCATACTATTATCTTCAAAAGTGTATTATAATACATAGAATAAATGGCTTCCAATCATAAGAACACTTACATACGCTCATTTCGGGTTTCTTCGTAAAAAAAGGGCGTGAGCGTTGTACAGTGAATATAGCTAAAAAAAAAAGAAAATGCAGCTTGAAAGTATGGGTGCGTGTTATACACCGGATTTTACACTTATCATTCGTTTCTTTACCAATTATAAGTGATGAGGTGTTATAGCAGTAAAATAATTTTGCTCCAACCTTAAGGAATTATTTCCCAATAGTCAATCTCGCCCTGGGGTGGAATATACTTTTCGCCAATGTATGTTATCTGGATTAAGTGGCATTACATGTTCGGTTTGTTTGATATTATTCGTGTGAGGCTAAATTTAAGTAAGACACATTTTTTTTAAAATTTATAGCAACTTTATTTACTGAAGAATTATCTTGTAACACATGAGTTGCACAGCATACAATTCGGAAGTCCAAATCTACTGAAAGAAAAGTACAGTATAATAACAGTCTAACCAATGGTGTAATTTAAAATACCTTCAATTGTATGCTGGATGAAAAAAGATTGATTTTTGTTTTAATTCCAAGAACGAGGAGTTCATTTTTCTAAAAATGCTTGTGATACTTCAGATTCAGATTAAGAACATATCATGCAAAGTACGACTTCGGCAAAATGTGTCCACAATGGTAATTGGGTTAATACTTTAAGAAAATAGCTTAGCATGCATAAGAAAATTTCGTTTCGCAAAATCCTAGTACTTATCGCCAAATAACGTATCGTAAAGATAGCTTTTACGATATTTTTACCAAGAAGATATCTTCAAGGCAATAATTGGTCGTACCAAAATGACTGAGTACACTACTAAATAAATTTTAATCGCGATATAACCTTAGAAATTTAGAGTTAAGTACCTTCATTTCACATTTCTGTAAGACAAGAAGGATACAGAAGTAACATTCTGAAATATAGTTGTTAATAAAATCACTGCAACCAACACATTTAGTAACAGTTCTAAAGTTTAATGAGAAAGCATTGCAAGTTATTGCTTGATTTTTGTTATTTAATTCATTTATAAATGTTGATATTGTTTTTAATTTATTCATCATATAACGTAAGAAGTTTGAGTTATAATTTTTTCTTGCAATATTAGTTTTATTAGAATATTAGGTCCCCCCCTGTAAAGTTAGTTTCTGCATTTAATATCTTATAAAAGGGTTAATTACATACTTGGCGTCAGTCAGGCTTTGGACTCCATACAATCCAACTCATCCTTCGCAATGCGGGAGTGTACGTTACGTCTCTGGGTCACATTCCTTAGAATGCGAAAAATAAATCATTAACTCAATGTTTTTTAAACTGTGGGCGTGCACCCCTTGGGAGGCGTGATAACCCTACAAGGGGGTGCGCAAGCATATCGAAAAGTCGAAAACCAAAGATAATTTTTTTTTAAAAAATTAATTTACTAAAATGAAACAAAACAAATTACAATCAGACATAATAAAAAATAAAATATACATTGACACTGATATAATACACTTATAAGTGGATCAATACTCCACCATGTGTTTCATAATTAATTTAACAGTACTAAGCTAAGGAAAAGCTTAATAATTGCCAGTGACCCTATAGGCATGTCATAAAATTATATACAAAATTTAATATTATTATCTTGGTAATTTGTACCGTTTATAATTAAAGTGGTATTATAGCTTTACTTCAAAGAACATTATTATTGAATTCAATACAAAATATTGCATGTAGGGGGGGCTCGATGAAAATTATGATTGAAAATTGGCGCCCAAGTATAGAACGTTTGAGAAGTATTGCATTAACTCCTTGAAAGAAGGTGGTACGCTTAAAGTTAAAAAGTAAACATGTTATCAGATTAGTCGAATTAATTGCACCATGTATCTCTAATCGGTGCTTTCAATAGAACAGACCAATAAAATTTAGTTAATGCTATAAAGAAGGAGGTACGTTAAAAAATAAAATTCAATCTGTGACAATACTGGTTAAAATAATTGTCCCTTACATCCAATGAGAATTTTTATTTGAATATGAACAATAAAATTGTAAGATCATCTAAGAGAAGGCATTACTTAAAAGGTAGAGGGCGAACAATGATTACATTGGTTAAATTTATCAAAACTTCCGTCCAATCAGAGCTTCCTTCGGAATTGGAGCAATAGACTAAATTCATGACAATCACGTGATAAAGGGAAACACGTGTTCTACATTGAATTGAAAACAAACGTTACACTAATTGTAGTTGTTATTCTATTTGTAAAATTTAGATAAAATTTCAAGTTTCATAATTGAGTAAAGATGTCCAAGTATTATAAAAAAATATTTTTAAAAAAAACAATAACTCTAATTTTATACGTGTATTTTCAAATCTCAGTATATTTTGCTAATTTATAATTGTTGACAAATATAAACATTTTAAAAGAAAGTTTCTGAAAAAAGAAAAAGTTGGCAAGAACGAAGAACTTTGAACCGATTAGCTAGAAATGCATGATCACATTTATTACGTGACTATGACGTCACCTTAATTTATAAATTGATTGGCTAGAAACACGTATTGGTCATTTATCATTTGATTATGACGTCATATGAATTTAGTCCATTAAGTTCAACTAAATGAAGGAGGTAGTACTTTAAACATAAAACAAATCGTATGTGCTATTGAATAAAATGATGGCATTTACATCCAATCAACGCTTTGTTGCACAATTTCAGCAATAAAATCATTAAATCTATTATAGAGGTCGGAGCTTTTAATGTAAAGTCCTTTTAATAAAATTTGTTAAATTAGTTATGGCGTACATCCAATTAGCTCTGCCATCAGAATATGATCAGGTACTTTAACGGTAAAACTATAATTTACATGTACTATGTAGCTCTATTTGTTTGCTCTTTTTTTTTTTTCGCAAAATTTGTACTTGGCCAGCTCTAATATACTATTCCAGCCGTATTGACTACATTATATGAAGCGAAACACATGGTTATTAATCGCATCTTGTTTAATGATAACAGAAATATCTACTAATTTTGATAATTTGCAATTTTATCTACTAATGTTGATAATATTGAGCTTAAAGTTGCTAATTGTAATTCTTATGATTTCAAATTCATCTACTGCAGTGATACCAATGTTATTACGATTATTAACAGTATCTTTTTTGTCCATTTTGTAGGCATTTCCGTCGTGAGGCTCATTTAGCAAAATAGGAAGATGTGTAATATAATATGGGTAATACGCCTTTCCGACAGGGCTTGTTAGCGATATTTTAAAGTCGCACTATAACACTAAAAAGCATTATGAGGGAAATGAAACTATGGGGGTATTGGCTATACTCTACGAATGTGCATACTGTATAAAATTGTATTAATTAAGATTTTCAAAAAATAGACGAAAAATATTGCAATGTAATGTAAAAGGGGGAAATAAATTTTAGAGCAAGGTATAAATGACCAAACCATTTTTAGTGTTTAAGAAATCACTTCCAAATTATAGAAAAAAACACAGAAACCTCACCGTTATAATACATAACAGTATTCATTATGACGTATTATTGCCATTGATTTTAATCGCAATACGTAAATCAATTTTTATTTTACTAATGCTATTTATTGTTGTATTTCATATTATCAAAGCATGCAAAACAAATAAAAATACTTTTTTTTTTAAAGAGAAGCTTATTTATCTGAAAAACTAAGACTCATCAGTAATATTGCTGTTCTTTGCACTGAAACACTTTAATTTACTTAAAGAAAAAATGTTTGCATAATTTAAAAGAAAATAATTTTAAAATATTTTATCTAAGAGAAGGTAACATTGAGAGATGTGGAAATGCTATCTAGAGGGGAAAAAACCCCTCTCACTGAAGCTAGCGGATGCATTTGGTCTTAAATTTTTACTTCAAAGCTTTAAAAAAAAATATTTATACCTAAAGGGCAAGCAGCTGCTTTTTTTCTTTTAGAATGATTTCAAAAATGTAGGTTTTTTTATGTAGACAATTATGTAGAGTTCTTGCAGGTTTCCTTGGTACCTAAATCATATAAATATATGCAATTTCATCTCGCGAATATGACATTGGATTCATTATCTAATATTTGAAATTTTTGAACACAAAGTAATAAATTACTTTGAATTTTAAATTATTTTCCTTTTTTAAAAATAGACGTGAACTTTTTGTTTGATTTGTAAAATTTCTCACAACTTTGAGTCATGGTTTTAAAAGAAAAAAAAATTAATTAAAATAATTATTATTTTCCTTTGAGAGCTGCTTAACATTGTTAATGTGTCTTCTTATTAAAATTATTCCTACATATTGGGCTTATGCTTTATACAAATAAAGTATATTCACGCTAAAAATAAGAGCCAAAAGAAAAAAAAAATGTTGCTTTCTTACCTCTGACTATATTATTAATAAGAAATGAAGGAAAATATACTTAAAGATACTTAATTTTTCATTAATATTAGTATTTTGCCTTTCCACATATTAATTTTTCTATAAACATACAGGAAATTTATTAACCAATATTAATGAATATAAATATATAAAAATGAATTCTGAACTGTAATCGATTTTCCTATACGCCTTTGCATGCTTTGCTATTTTTCTTGAAATACGTATTTTTATACATAATAACAGAACAATATTTGTTCTTAAACACTTTGAAAACCTGAATTAAAACATTTATGTCACTGAAAAGTTTACCTGTATGTACACGTTAAAAACATTTCTTAAAAATTCTGTATACTTTTTAAGATAATTTGTTTTAAGTTAAGACTGCAAAATTTTCATTTTTAAATGTAATTTTATACCTGATTCATTTGTATGTTATAAAGAAAAATGTAATCTTCGAATGTAAAAAAAAAAAAATTATTGTTACTTTATTAGCATCGCCAGGTATCTTCATTTCAGTCGTGTATATATATATATATAACCAAAGATGTTATTACGTATTGTTAGAACTGTATTTATTACTGACGTGTTATTTTAACTGAAGTGTTCATTATTTAAATGGACATTTATCATTTGTAAAATCCAGTAACTAAAAAATATATTCATTCAAGTGAAATAGAGTGTGTTTTGTATCAATTTACACATCATACGCTTATCCCCGTGAACTAATTTAATGTGATGAAAATAAATTCGTATATTCAAAATAATTCATCCAGCATTTGATATCTTACTATTAAATACCGGGTGGTTATAATTAAACGTACACTATTCAGAAGCCTGTAGAAACCGCTCTGCTAATCGAATTTTGATGAAACTTGAAAAATATGATATATGTTTCATGGGGAAAATGATTCTGCAATAAAAAAATTAGGTCAAATTTTGACCTCTAAGAAAAAATATGCTGTTCAATCAAGGCCAAAAAATGTGTTAGAATCGTTACATTTTTTCAATTACGGAACATGCTCAATACGTGCTCCATTGACATCAGTATTGTGTTGAAAGTGCATTGCAGTATTTTCAATGGTAGTACGAAGGGACCCACGAGGGGGATTTTAGTCACATGACGTATTATGTTCAGGTAAAGTCAAAATTCTTCCTTTATAAAAACAGTCTCTTAGAAATCCCTACAAACAGAATTCACAAGAATTTAAGTCGGGCGAACGAAAAAGCCATACATCCAAAAAATGTCTGGATATTACACGATTATAGCAGAAGTTAGCACTAAGCAGCGTGTGGACTTGATGCCCAATGTAAGCAGTGGCTCCATCGAACATAAAGATAATGGTTTACAAACACTGTCGTTCCTTTAAAGCAGGAAAGACCTACTGTTAAAAGAGTCCACTGTACCGTGCACCCGTGATGGAGAATCCTTTAGGATCTTGTAGATTGAGAGCTTCAAAGAAAAAAAAAGTTCTGAGGATGAACTCAGCAATAAATCCACACCAAGCAGTCACTAAATCAGAATGCAGTGGTTGTTGATGCAGGACATTAGAAGGTGAAGTACCCCATACGCTGCAATTTTGACTATTCACAGATCCATCTAAATAAAAGTGTTCTTCTTCTGGCCATAGAGTTTTCCAAAGCCACGCGTCATCAACTTCCATTCTCGCCAAAAATCGGAAAGCAAATTCAAGGCGTCTTTGTGATCTCGAGTTTTGATAGTTTGCATCACGTGGATCGTATACAGATGCCATTTTAAAATGTATCACATAATTTCTGTCGACCACGGAACGTTCAACTCGCGTGACACTGATCAACCACTTACTGAAGAAGCGACGGAACTGGAGGATCTTTCAACCACAGCAGCAGCTACTTCGTCGACAGTTTCAATAGTAACCGATTTCCGCCCTCTTCCGGGCAACACATCCAAAACTCCACTCTGTTCAAATTTCATGATAATATTCCTCAAACCATTCCTCTATATGAGACCTTTTCGCAAATCATTTAAACAATGGCATTAATGCAAATTAGCTAAGTGATTGCTGCCGTTCTGATAAAACAGTTTTACCAGTAAAGCTGGATCATTTTTTGTAAGGACATGGTTAACGATTACAAACGAAGGTTGAATGACTCTTAGGCTATGACGGCAAGTTTATATAGAGATTTTATGGAATTACAAAAGGAATATTCTATAAAGGCCACCTGGTGTTCAAAATGTGTACTATTTCTTTGTAGAAATATTTTTCCTATTGCCCGTACAGCTTATATTCCAAGTTTTATCAAAATCTGATAAACAGAACAGGTTCTACAGGCCACTGAATAGTGTAACTTTAAATAAAATCACCTTGGTACTATTAATACATTTTAAGACGTTAAAGATTTTTTTTTAACAGAAAGTGAGCATAGAGCTTAAGAAAACCAGGTTTATTACTATTTTTGTATAATTATTTTTAACTTTATTAAAAATTATAGTTACCGTTTCGTTTTGTTCCCCCAAATTTTCATGTACTTATCAATGAGCGTCCATACAATTTTTAATAATGAATCCTGTCTAATAAAGTAACATAAAATACAATATAAAGTTAATATTCAAAGATCGTTTGTATAAAATAGCTACATTTTAACTTTAAATCCAAGGGAATTATTAAACTTACTAGCTGAAAAACAAGATCCCTTATTAGAATCCATTCCAATAAGTTTTCCTTAAACTCCTAACAAACACCCACTTAAAGCAAGATGTATTCTTTCTACTTTCAGATGTTGGGAGTTTTAAAAATCATTTCAAGAAAGTAAAGCCTTACAAGTAGGTGCACAGATGCTACCATTAATTTCTAGTCTGACGCTCAAACATAAATCTATTAAATTTGTTTTTCTAATTTGGAAGGATAAACAGCAAAATTTCTACTGGCGTGTTTACTTACTGAAATTCTTAAGATGTATTTTCTTGCGTTTATTTAACTTGAAATAGAAAATATCCGACTTGATTATTATCCCTCTGGAGCTCTGAGCATCCTTTTAAATCCGGCACTCTACATCACTCATTAAAATAAAAGAACAAAATACGTAAAAAAAGAATGTTTTAAGTTCAGTGAAACTGAAACTTTTGTAATTCTAAGAACCGAAGTTAATTATGAATATAAAATGGATTGATTATTAACATAAAACACAGTGCTATAGTTTCTTGAATCTTAATTTGAAATATGTATTACATGCATAAGATGAAGAAGGAGTTTGAGAATTGCTCTTTAAAATCTGCGCAAAAATAAACATAAGTGCAAACTGTTTACTTCAGGATGAGTTTGTGCATTTCTCTTCGGGAATCAGTGTAAATTCTTACTGTAATTAAAAATGAAGTTTAAATTTTTCGTTACTTTTACAAAAAAATGAAATGTGTTAAAGAGTATTATCTATATTTTTTCACTGTCTGATATTAATGTAAATTTTGTAAGGACTTTTGAAGTAAAAATATCTAATTAGAATTTATATTGAATGTATATTTTGTGTATACCAGAAGTTATTTATAATTAATTAGACTATTTTTTTCAAATTTTACAATAAATAAATATAAAAATTTATTAAAATTATTGTCAAACATTAAAATAGTACTATTCTATATAGATATCAAAAATGTGTGTTTAAAATATTGAAAAATAAGATGTAAATAATAAGTATAAAAATAAGTATGATAGCCAATTTCAAGTTTATTATTATGGACACCCATTATGTATAAATATAACCCTTTAAGACCCGAATTATTTTTATCTTCAAATATTCAATTTCTCTGTTTATTAATACTATATGGACCCCAATGACATTGGGAAAAATAATAAAAAAAAAAAAAAAAAAAAAAACGCTTCTCCCCCTTCCCTAGAATATAGACGGTACCGCACGATCGTGCGGTTTGGACGTTTTCTGAGAAACAGGTTGCCCATGAAATTTTATGAGTTATATATTTTTAGCTCTAAGTTGATAGAAGAAACAATCTTAATTCAACTAAAATTGTTACAAATAAGGAAAATATTAATGTATAATTAATTCCTTTATTAATTCATTATTTATTTATTCCAAAATATTTGTTTTGTTTTTGAGTAGCATAAATAACCATTGCATCTTTCACAACTTGTTTTCGAACTGCTTTTTTAGTTTTCGAATCTGCTCTTGCGAGGCCTTGAAATGTCATCAACATATCAAAATGGCTGTACATGTCAAGGCTTTTATCCGCGAATGGCCAGTGAGTGGAACTACAACACTGTTATTTTCACCATCAGTTAAAATACATTTGTTAGTAGGTGGAGAAGCTGATAACGCTTCAACTATCTCTAACTTAAATTTTAAGCGATCTATTTTGATTTTTAGAAGAATTTTATTTGATATTGCATCTTGTTTGCACAGAAACCAAGAATTTGCAACAGCTAAATCAATGTAATGAATGTGTTCAAGAGACTTTTATAGAAAAGAATGATCCAAAATTATATTTCCATTTCAAATATTCCCAAGTGTTTCTTCATTGCTCTCATCTGAAATTGTTTCTCCTTCCAGTATACGCAATTCATATGTTTTGTTCGCAGCATTGTCATCATCCGAGAGATCACTAAGTTCTGATGTAAGTTCAATCTGATTTATTCACCAATTGAAAAATATCTTCTGTGCGAATTATTCTCCTTTTAGAAACCTGAAAAAGTTTTTGGTTAAATGTTAACACACTATTTCATGAAAATTTGTAAAATGTTTCAGAAAGTTTTATTATTTTAAATATATACACATGTTTATACCACACCATACTAACTAATATCAGAAACCCCAGATTTTTTGAGGGTGGGAAGGAGAGATATGGATGCAGATATCTGTGGAGAGGATAAAAATTAATTTTCCTTGACAAAGGTATGGGAAGGAAAATTAATTGCAAAAAAGAGAGAGAGGAAGAAAAATAGGGACACATCCATGGCGACCCCGAAGAAAATTTGTAATTAATTATGTAACTATATATTTCATTTTTATGCAGGTTTTCAACAAAATTATTGAAACAGAAAAGAAAATTCGCATGGTATATACTTACCTTCACAGCTGCAATTGACTCAAGTAACGCCCAACCCGATCAACGAAATTCGGAGCCCCAGAAGCCATATTAATAGAGCATAACTAATATTTTTTTTTTCTATTTTACAATTATTTGAACAATAATACAAAAATTAGTATCCAAGCAATTAGAAAAATATATTGATAATTACCTTTTTACTACAAATAAAATGAAGAAGTGTTTTCGTTGTATTTGAAAACAATGCTAGATTTGCCCGCTGAAAGTGTAACATGGAACGCAACCATCGTCTGCTGATAAAAAGTAACACTTGACACTTTCTGAAAACCGGCTCAATCGTTAGATACATGATTTTCTTACATACAACTATTCCAGAGGCAACAATGTATAAGAAAATCTAACCCGCACGATCGTGCGGGTTGGGTTTTAAAGGGATATACTTGCATGGTGTCCCATGATCATAGGGACAAATTTAAAGTTGTGGCAGAGTATATCACAAGAATTTAGATTACTATAGCAACCTACGATCTAATAAGTCTACGTTGGCCGCTTTGTTCAGAAAACCATTTAAACCTGCTATTCTGTTCGCATTTACTACAAGTGTGTAGCGTCCTGGTTAATATGTGACCCGATTCAGAAAACTAACTTTTCTTAACCGTAAATGACAGGTGAAATTCAAGAAATGGTTAAAACAATAGTAATATAGGTTCAAAAATAGATAAAGTCACATATAGGGAATCTACAAAAATAATAGGAAAATATTTGAAATTAAAACTTACTTTTATCTACAATTTGAACAGTAGTATCTTACATGAGTTTTGAAGATGTGTGATTCTTATACTTGTAGTATAACATATTAGTTTTGTTGTCATTGCTAGATGGGCAGAGCTTGCACCTTGCATGTTTGACACACAATAAAGTATTCTCAGCAGATCACGATAGTACGCTTTTCCATATATATATATATATATATATAGGGGTGTACCTGAGTTCTTGTGTATATTCCTTTCAAAGGATTATCATTCATTTATAATAATATAATAATTAATATACTTTAATTTAAAATAATCTCAGATCTCCTAAACTCACGTAATAATTTATTATATTAGTTCTACCCGCCTAAAGGGAGATGCCATTTTTTCCCAACTTTTAACTCTTCTAAAACTGCTATGTTGGAGCCATCCAAAGTAAGATGCTGTATTATTGCATAAGCCTCTCATTCTGCCCAATCAGTGTATATAAAGACATAATAATTTCAGATCTGAAGAGCAGTTGATTTTTAAGATATTTGGAATTTTCTGAGTTTACATTTTAGTTTTGGTTTAATGTTAAGGAATTTTAGATTTCTAAAGTGAATTAATTAAGAATACATTTGAAAACAGTTCATTTTTTACAGTGTGAAAAGGATAAAAATCGCAATTTTTAACACGAAAATATTTTTCTGTTTGTTTATGCTTTGAAATTTTTGAGTTCTCTCATACTTATTTAATTAAAATTGATTTTAAGAGTAAAAT
>BMAV01020362.1:67151-109955 GCA_019973955.1 Trichonephila inaurata madagascariensis | reverse complement strand
AAAAAAAAGATTAAAAAAAATAATTTTAAATCAAATATATCTTAATTTTTTTTTATAATTTGTGCACTTTGCATTATATAAATGTGAGCAAATATTTGCATCACACAATTTTTAGGCAAAGTGTGTAGGTCCTAAATGCAAAGGAAATGAAGATAAATACGGTGTTCTACATTACAAAATGCTGAATTGAAATCCCTATCTTCACAGACGTTCTAGACTTCTGGATTCAGCAAAGCGAATTGCATGCGAATGAAAAGTGACGGCTATGAAATCCTTTCATTTCTCAGATGAAATTTTCATCCTTTCAACTGCGGTAGTCTTGTGCAGCATTTATGGAAAAATATTCGATCCCATTTGTATGGCTTATGAAAGGCTAAGAAAAAATCCGATCTAATAAATAAAACTTCATTTTTAGATTTCTTTTTTCAAATTTCTTTTGCACATACGTCAGATATTTGAAATGCAGTATGTGGAAGGGATCTTTGATTTTCTTTAATATATTAATAAAAATGGAAAATATAAATGTAAAGTACAAAATAAATGAGTAACTGAACTGCAAACCAAAACACATTAATTTTTTTGAACAGGGAATATTTCAAAACAGTTATTCCAGATACATTTTCAAGGTTCATGAAGTGCTTTGAGTTCAAATTTTATATTTTAGAAAAGCATTAATTACCGATTAATATCTTATTGTAAAGGGAAAAAAATTACCCACAGTTAAAATAGATTTTTTCTTGAAAATGTCAGTGAAAAAAGGAAAAACAAATCTCTTATATTTAATTGTATTAATAAATTAAACAAAAATGAAGCCCTGTAATTCATAACTCTTGTGTTTAAAAAAAATTGTCAATGACTTATTGAGTAATTAATGAATTACTAATGTCATTTAAACCAGCATTAATATTAATAAATAAATGAAGCTGTAAGCATTTGTCAAAACTGATTTTGCTAATTTCCATAAACTTAAGTTAAAGGATATATGGGGAATAAAAGGATGCCTATATAAGATGTTTGGTTTCAAAAGCTAATGATTTTCAAATAATCAATATTCGCACTGATCATTGTAGCATTGTAGTGAAATACATTATTTTTTATTTCATCTCATATGTTTGTATGTAATATTAGTCAATTCATGAATTAAATTTCCATGCTTAGAAAACGTTATACTCACCATTTAATTGGGAAAAAACTGACTAAATATTGTGTTTTTTTAATAAAATTGCTCCTTTGAAAGAACTTTATATACATAAATAAATTTTAAGATATAATCTGAAGCTTGATACTCAAATTAGATTACAACATATATATAAATATATATATATATATATATATATATATATATAGTATTAATTTCATTTTATTGCTCCATCTCTCTTAGAAGAATATATTCTAAAAAAATAGAAACAGAGCGCGGAATTACTCTTTTATTGTCTATCCATTAATTTGCATTGCCCAAACTAAATCATTTGAAAAGAAGTATTCTGAGATAACACTGAAATGTTTATCGGTGTCAAATTGACACCGAAGACTGTTCAGTTTGTTCTCCTTTCCGCATATTTGTACGGAACTTGAAAATTTTTTGTGACCTGTAACTCTTTTTCATGGTAAATACACAGTAAAGTTTTGTGGTTTTAGGTTAATTATGAGAAATTTTGCAACTAATTTACCTAGAACGTCCACTAGTGTCATTTCAACACCAAGGCAATTTATCATCATAAACAGATGTCGTTCATCATTACTATTAGTAAAGCAAACTTCCGGAAGTGCTATCACACATTTATGTGGCAGCGGTAGTCGAGTGGTTTAGGTATCGGATCTTGGCTTGCCTTGTCACGAGTTCGAGCCCAGTACCACTAAAGACCCGTCGTGTTGGGCAGGAATGCACGTTAAATCTGTTGAGAGCTGAAAAGTTCTCCCACTGGTGTGGCGTGATAGTTAGGAGAGGGGGGTTGCCAGCTCAGGTGTCGTCCACGTCACTTGACCGTGGTTCAAAATTACGTGGTCCGTCGTCAAAAGCCCTCGTGTAGCTGAACAGTGCGACGTTAATATTTAATCAATCAATGACACATTTATTTGACCTTTAGCGCAGTGTTATTGAGTTATCAACGAAAACAAATCTTATTTTTTCTAAAATAGTTGTGTCTATGTGTTTCGTTACATGGCATTCGTTTATCTCCTCTAAAAGAAAATCAAATAAAAAAAATCATTCGATTTTTGAATTTTGATCAGAACAGACACTCTGAAACGATGGCTCGTAGAAAAAATCTAAGTCCTGATGATATTGCTAATTAATTTCGAGATATTTCTGAGAATGAGAGAGAGAGAGAGAGAGAGAATCGGCTCTAATTTAGATTACGATGAAGACATAAGATTGAGTAAAAGTGACTTCAAAAAAATCTGAAGAAAAAACAATAAAAATTGATTATATTTCGGTAAATCCTTATATATATGTAAATCACTAGGGATGGCACAAAAGGCTAATAAATAAATTTAAAAAAAAAAATTAAAAAAGTTGTTCTAAATAAATGAATAAATAATTTTAAAAAATGCTCTAAATAAATGTCTAAAATAAATGTTCGCATTTTGTTTAAAAATAGTAAAAAGAACATAATTCAAATAAAAACATTTAGCGAACTCTACTTATTTTATTTTTATTCTGCGCTCGTTTGTTTTTTTTATTACATATCAGTGTGTGCCGATATATTGGCCAAGTCGTAAAAATATTCGTTGCGGCCCGTGAGTTTGACAACTTTGCTCTACAGAGACCACACTATTTTCTGCTCACTCAAAGCATTTGCACATGTAATGATTGTTACTTATTCCATCACAACAAAAAACATAGTTAATTATGTAACGTATTTAAAGTTATCGTGAAATCCTTACATAAATATGAGCCAAAATCCTCCATCTACACTCTAGAGGATAAGGACATACCTTAGCTATCTCTCTTTATTTTTGATTTATTGTAAATGATATTTTTAGTTTAAATCAAATTATTCGTAAAAGTCTAAATAGTAATTTTGGTAAGCTTGATTCAGAAACATGATCTATCAGTGGAGACCCCGATTCAGTGATAGAGGAAACTATTGTTAGATTTAAACAAAAATTGAATCAGTTTCCACTTATATAGAAGAAAAATAAATAAGCTTAGCAAAGTTATAATAAAAACAAGCGTATTGGTTGTTGGAATTTCCAGAATATTTTATATCATAGAAGTTTAATCAAAATTCCATGAAATAAGACTTATGTGAAAAATAATATTTCCCTGAAGACGAAATTGAAGTATTTTATGTCAAAAAAATATAACTTCTATGAAAAGAAAACACAATTTATATAAACAGATTTCATGTGCACGCATAATATGATGATATTGTTTTTCACTTTTATTCCACCTATGGGCAGACATTGAATATGAAATAGAAATTTAAATATTTAACCAATTTGCAAGATTTTTGAATGAATTAAAAATCTTTCAATTTTGCACAGTGAAATCTAAATAATCACTTATCATTCTACGTTTACCATTTATTTTAACTATCTTCATATGCAAAAAACTTTGAATATGCTGCAAAATTTAAGAAGGAAAATTAAATCTGTTAAAAAAACCCCAATAAAGGAAAAGTAGTTAAGCAAAACAAGATAAAATGTGTTAAATTTAATTATGTCTGTTCCATATATTCAAAAGTTGCATTTGTTTCAGAAAACTATTTACTTAAAAGTTCCTTAAAATAAATATTTTTTAATACTCCGCATAATATCATCAGAATAAAGCAGAAATACTTTTAAACAAAAAAAAAAATGAATAACGAAATGATAATTTATACCCAGTCCAGTCACAATATATGGGACCACCACGTACTTTCGACGTCGACACTAAATAACTATTCACAGAGCATAGGTGACAGCACAGTACAGCTGAGAGTTTATAAAAGGTGTATGTAGACTTCGGAAAGAGAAAGCATAAGACATATGCTCCTTGACGACATACGTGATGCCTTAAAAATCAATAGTTTTAAATCTCATATCCACAAAATTGCAATAAACTATTTTAATGCTTTACCTGAAACTAATAATGTAAATATGCTTAATCTTATCCTTTATAATCCCAATAATAAAACTATAAGGCCAAGAAGAATTCTTCTTGATTCTTATAACCTCCAAACTATTTTTATTTTCCTTGTTATATTTCTCATTGCATCTTAGTAATTTTAATTTTTTCATATATTTTTTTTTTAATATTTTTTTACCATGTTAAGTTCTATTTTACTCCAATGGGCAAGCTCCTCCCACTTTCCGAATTCAGTCCCCTCCTCCCGGGCGGCCAATCATAGTCTATGATCATGTTACCATTGACCAACCAGAGAGCAGTCTCTAAGCTCTCACCCATGCCAAATATAACTTCCATTCCATCCTGAAGAAGAACCATAGCCACACCTCCCGGATCTCCTCTTCTCAGCCAATGACCATTATACTTCTACGCCAGTGCTTCTCATGCTTTCAATATTTGCGACCCAATATTCAATCATAAGTTTCCTCGCCCCCCCCCCGAAAAAACAATATAGTAAATTCAATAATACTATACTTTGACGCTAAACCTACAATACGACTTTAACCTCTTAAATGCTTCCGGCGTATATAAACGTCTCACTCAGCCAGTGCGTTAATTTTCCCGGACGTATATATACGTCTTTCTGAAGTATGATCTTTTCTGTGAAGTGCTATCCATAAAATTATTCCGAAGACTTTGGAATGCAATAAAATTACCTTAACAGCCTTTACAAAGGATCTACTTGTTTCGGAGAATTTGCTTATTTATTCCTTTACTACCCCTCTCCCCCAATACACCACATACGCTTGCCTACGTGGTAAACGGTGGCATTGGGGAGTAAATCGTAAAATTTTTAATCGGCATATAAGGGATTAATTATAAATCGGACAATTCGTCAAATGTTAATTTTTTGCATATTATTTTACAAATGAAGAGCCAATGGGATTACTAGTAATTGTCAAAACTTTCCTAATTTAGTATTGTTAAATCGATTATAGAATGCATTGAGCAGTACTGATATATTTACAAGTGTGTTATATCAGTGTAAATATGTTCTTTATTTTTGATTATGTAAGAATATATTTTGTTTATTTTCAGTAAGTTATTAATTTTTTTAAATAATCTTTTGTTATCGACTTTTCAATATGCTCGCGTCCCCCCTTGTAAGGTTATGACATCCCCTAGGGGGCGAGCCCCACAGTTTGAGAAACACTGTTCTACGCAAAGGAGAACCTGCACCTTCGCCAGGTACACCATCGCGGAATGCCATGTATGAGATTGAAGACTTAGTTGCATTCTGGATGCTCAAAGAAAAACGCAAATTCAACGCATATTCAATTTGGAAAACATTGCAATTGTTTGGTGTAATGTATATATAGAAAGGAGAAAAACGACTCACTCACTTTCTCACTGACTAATCACGATGTCTCCGAAAATATTAACTTGACCATGGTTCAAAATTACTTGGTCCATCGCCAAAAGCCCTCGTGTAGCTGAACAGTGCGACGTTAATATTCAATCAATCAATCAACCGAAAATATTAAGCCTACAGACTTGAAATTGAGTCGACAGGTTCCTTTAAAGGAGTAGACATCAGCTAAGAACTGATTTTGTAAAGATCGTATCTCAAGGGAAGTTATAGATAATTAATTCAGTTATAAAACTACTAAATGTACAGTCTTGAAATGTGGTACTCTGATTCCTTTCCTAGAGTAGAGATCCCCTACAAAATGGTTTTAACAAAATTCGACCTCCAAAGAGCATTAAGGGGCACATAAGGGGCATTGTAAATAATTATTTCCATTTTTAAAATGTTAGACTTACAGCCTTGAAATTTGGTATACGGATTCTATTCATGGAGTAGAGATCCACTTTAAGATGGGTTTTGTGAAAATAACTCCGTAATTGGCGTTGCGGGGCCTTAATCCGAGATCACTCACGCCTGTTTTTGCTACCGTCGTCACTCGCGGGGTGTAGAGAACACCCCAAACTTTTAACACGTGTATTTATTTATGAAAATAAAATTAAGTCATTATCATACATATTTATAAAGTACAAAGTGTTTTTTGGTATCATAAAATAAAATCATTAAATTTATTGCATACAAATGAGACTAACATTAATTTAAATTAAATATACAAAATTTTCATTTTAAAACACATAATTTTATATTTTTTCATAAACTAGTATATATATATATATATATAAAACGTATATACCAGTAATAAATATACTTTACAATTAATGAGATAATGATAGTAGAAAATATATATAGAAAAATAATATTTAATCATTTTTCAAACATTCAGAGCAGACTGTATACAAATGCTCTACTTCTCGCGGGAGTTCTCAGCCCCCCCAGATAAACTTTTGAATGTCATTACATTCCAATCGTTCGAGAAAGAGGGGTTGTATCAAGCCTGAAGGTTCAATGACCTAAAATGTGTAGCAACAGAAAAAATCAGGGTTCTGCGCATTCTTTTTAGAATCTTGGGAGGATTTTCTTGTTGCTGGGGTGTACAGAACACCCTGCGCGAGTGATCGCGGGTTAAGAGGTGGTATAAGTAATTATTTCCCTTTGAAACTATTACATTTATGGTCTTGCAATTTGGTAAACAGATTTCTCTAATTGACAAGAGATCCGCTACAACATCGGTTTTATGAAAATTAACAAACAAGTGGAGTTGAGGAAAATTAAGGAGCGTTATAAATAATTATTTTCATTTTTAAATTATTAAACGTACAGTCTTAAAATTTGTTAAGCAGATGCTTTTCATCGAGTAGGCATCCGCTACAAAATGAGTTTTATGAAATTCAACCCCCAACTGTAATTGAGGATAATTAAGGGGCGATAGTGATAATTATTTCCATTTATAAACTTTTAGACGTACAGCAATGCTTCTTAAACTTTTAATAACCCCGACCCAATTTTCAATCATAATTTTCATTGCGCCTTCCCCATACAATAATTATGCATTTTGAACATAATAAAAACGCTAAATCTACAATACAACATTAACTATAAACTATAGAAGCTATCAAAATATAAGTATTACATTTTGTAAATGCAAAGCCCGTGAGAGGAACTAGTAATTATTAAACTTCTTTTTAATTTAATATTGATAAATTAACTATCAAAAACTCTTCGTGAAGTACTGTGTGATACGGTTATAGGTATATATTGTATCAGTTTAAATGTGCGTTTAATTTTTATTTTGTCAGAATTAATTTTGTTTTACTTTCTTTCAGTAAATCAATACTTATTTTAAATCTTTAACTTTCGATTTTTCAATAAGCTCGCGTCCCCCTTACAGTGATATCACGCCCCCCGAGGGGAGCGCACCCCACAGTTTGAGAAACGCTGACGTACAATCTTAACATTTGGTAAGCAGATTTCTTTCATAGAGTAGAGAAGTGCAAGAAAATAGGTTTCGCGAAATTCACCGCCGAAGGAGCATTTTGGGGAATGAAGAGATGTAATAGATAAATATTTCCATTTTTAAACTATTAGTCCTGCCTGCTTGAAAATTGGTAGTCATGACCACATTTCTTTCATGGGATAGTGTTCTTCTTACAAAGAGTTTTGTGAGTGCTAGAGAAAAATGTCTATTTTTGAATAATTAGACCCACATACTTGAAATTTATTAAGCATGTTTCTTTTGTTGAATAGAGATCCTCAAAGAATGGGTTTAACGGAAATTGACTCCTGGAAGAAGCTGGTGTTGCTGGGAAGAATTGACGAAAAAATTCATCTTTTCGAACTACTAGGACTATAATAATGAAATATGGTTTGCACGTTTCTTTTGTTGAACTGAAATCCACTAAGAACGATTCTTTTGAGAATCGACTCAACTTGGTTACGGGAAGTATTGATAACAAAAATTCCGGTTTTTAATAGAGTAAAAATGCACATCTAAATCTAATTGATTTAGACTTGAAATTTGTCACGCATGTTTATTTTAAGGTGTAGAGATCCACTGAAAATTTGTTTTCTAGAAATTCACTTGGTTATTGAGATACGAGAGTGTAAAAAGTTATTTTACTTCAATTTAAGAGATTGTTAGAAAATATTAGAAGTTATGTTCTTTTTATATCACAAGAGGAGAGAGTTACAGGTATAAGTATATGTTTTAGAGTACAATCGAATTCTTTATATATTTTACATCATGAAGTACATATTTATACATCATGAAATACTTAGTGAAGCAGGTGGGTAATGGCTAGTATATATATATATATATTTACCATATATTTTTTTAATATTTTCCTTGAGCCAAAAGTTCTTCTCCCCCCCCCCTCCTCAATACATAACATATGTACGCTTACGTGGAAAACAGTGGCATTGGGGAGTACCTTTTAATCAGCAGTTAAAGAATTAATAATAAACAGTACAAATCATTAAGATAAGTGTTTATTTTTTAATTTTAATTTTATATATGACAAGCGTATGGGGTCAATGGTAATTATTAAACTTGTTCTTAACTTAGTTTTGTTAATTAATTATGGAATGCATAATGTAGTACTGATTCATTTATTAGTGTATTATATCAATGTAAAAGTGTATTTTATTTTTATTACGTCAGAAGGTTTTCGTTTGCTTACTTTCAGTAAATTAATAATTTTTTTTTAAAAAAGCTTTTGCTTTCGACTTTTTAATATGCTCGTGCCCTCTTCTTAGAGTTATCCCGACCCCTTAGAGGGGCGCGCCCCAAAGTTTGAGAAACGCTGCTGTAAATAATCATTAGGGTATGATCCATGAAAAATAAACACTTAATGTTAAAAGCCAGTGTATGAATAAAAATGTTTACAGTAATGGATTTTATGGAAATTAAGATTATATTCACTTAACTAATGTGTGTAAATTATATCAAAATTCTAATGATCTTCTCATAAAAAGAAAAAGTTTATTATGTAAATAAACTGAATTTTTTAAAAAAATAGTTAATTATGCTCTTCAAAAAATTAAGTGCAACTGAATTTCTTTTTAATTCAGTTCTTCTATTTAAACAGATTTATAATGGATGTAAAAATTCTTGGATTTTTTTTACAGTAATCAAGGTAAAAAATAAAACAATTCTCTAGCTTCCAAAAGGTAAAACAAAACAATTTTCTCTAATTTGTATTGTACTGAACGGAAGCTCTGTTTACTTTTACGAATTTATCTTGTTCTGTAAGAAAACAGCACATTTAATTTCCATGAAATTAGATGCAGCTTTTTTTTTTCCAAAATAGGCACACGTTTCCAAAGAAAAAATTCAAACATTTTTTTTCTTTGATTGTTATTTTTTCTGACCGTAGAAAGGTTCTTTTAGGCAGCAGCTTTTATTTTGCGTTGAAAGGTGTAGACATCAGTACAAGTTATTGCTTTAAACAATAGCAAAGACTTATTAAATATAAATAATTATAATTATATATTATGTATAATAAATAATAATATAGAAATACCTACATTCATAGAAGTAACTGATTCACAAATAACATTTTTTTGGTTTGTTAGAATTAGTTTTTAACAAATAATATGCTTTAATTTCAATGCTTTAAAAATAACATTAAAAAGTGTTAATTTTGTTTTTACTTGAATAGATGTAGTAATTTTCAAGAACGGAAACTTAAATCCTTCTGATATATTTAACTTAGAATAAATTTAATTACATACCTATAAAGTTTGCTTAATCAGAATAGAGGAATAGTTTTCATGTATATAAATCAGATATTAGTTTTTATTTACATCATAACAATTCAAAGCTTAAAGCAAAACATTCGTTAAAAATTAATATATTTAATAAATGTTAAGTAAGAAGTCCTTAGGGGCAGGTTTTTAATGTTAAATAAAACTTTTAGCGTAACTCTTAAATATGAGTGAATAGATCTGCATATTCTCGATGGCGACGTATTCATAATCCATCGTCTAGGACTAAAAAGTTCAGTGGTAAGGGAAGTGTGGTTTATTTTGGGTCGAAAAGTTCAAGCAGTAAGTTTGCGAAAGTTAAAATAGTTTTATTTCAATTATTTAAAATATGTTCACATTCTTCCCATTTGAATTATATACATTTCTTCAAACATTGGGCAGGTTTTATATTTTCAGGAACCTTAAAATAGAGAGTTGAGCTTCCCCATATACTTTTTAGATGTGCCAAAAATTATCCCAATTGCATATAGTAGATGTAAAGGTCAAAGTGCTCGTTCCTGAATTTTGACATTATCATCTAAACATAATTTTAAAGTACCAGGGCGAGTCAAAAGAAAAGCGCGTCATCTCCCTCCCCCCATGCGAAAGAAAGGTTCGGTCCATCATCTGAGAGGCACACACCAGACATCCCTCATTTACGGAAGTGACTCGAAAGTGAGAGGTTTAAGTTCTTTAAGGTATCCGACTACGTTCGGAACCATGATCTTAAAAAAGCACATAACTGTATAATTTTCATGATATTTAGTGTCACTTAGATTAGAATACATGTATAAAAATGTTTTAAGGACATTATAACAAAAAAATTTATTTAAATACAATATTTTGGCAAAACATTAACATAGAATAACCTTTTTTCCAAATGTTCTTTTGCAAAAAATGCTTCTATTATATTAATATTTTGCCTGTATATAGCTCAACTATGATTTTTAAAAAATCACATTATTTTCAGAGTTACAACCATTTGAAATAATTATCGGCGTACTTTCTTAAAATTTTTACCTTCTGTTTTCGTAAAACATGGATAAACTAACTTCCGAGTTATGCATTTCAAAAATTCTAGTTGAGCCTCTGTACAGAGATCTGAGCTGAATACAGGCAAAATATTAATACAATAGAAGCATTTTTTACAAAATGAAAACATTTGGAAAAAAGGTTATTCTAAGTTAATTTTTTGTCAAAATATTGTACTTAAATAAGTTTTTATTTTAATACTATTCTTAACCCAATTTTATATACATTGTCTAATCTAAATGACGCTAAATATCATAAATATTATTCATTTACACTCTTGCAAAATCACGGTTCCGAACGTAGTCGGATACCTTAAGGCTATTTTCGGTCAATGTTACAGAATAGGACCCGAATTTAGAACATTTTTTCAGATATAAAAGAAATGAAAAATTATTATGATATTCTGGCTTCACTATTCTTTAGAGAAAAGCATTTTTTATCATACAACTCATTTTTAACCAAATTTACCCATTTTTTTTCTGGTATGAAATGTGTTTCGCGGTTTGTTCCTATAATGTAATATTAAATGAGCTATCCCTGAACGCGTATTCAAAAGAAAAAAGAATATTCATTGAATATTTCGAAATTTTTAAAAACACTATATTGTTAACAGATGTATAAGTTATAATGTTCCAAATTTCCATGAAATTTGAGGTATTTTTCTGTCTGATAACATGCTTCGCGTTTAGTTCACGCTCTCGTACATTTGCCGAGAACAGCCTTAAGACGCTTAGACACTAGGTTGAAGGCGGTAGCGTGACGTAATGGATATTCCAAAAGAGGAACAGTGTGGTGTGGTCCGGGTTTTGACATATGAAGGTGTTTCCCAACCAGCAATTAGTTGCCGTATGACTGCCGTGCACGGTGTACATTGCATCTCATTGGCCACTGTGAAGTGTTGGAGCAAACGGTTCATAGATGGATGTGAGTGTTGCAAAGACAATCCAAGTCCGGGAAAAAGCCTCTTGCCAATCACCCCTAACACAATTGTACAGATTGTTGAGCTGATTCAACAAGAATGGTGGATAAGCATCGATGAACTAACACAGAGCAGGTGAACATCTGCCACGGTTCGGCTTACAGCATAATTCATGATCAAATCTGTTATCCGCTTTTGTGTGCTGAATTGGGATTCCCAAGCTTTTGAACGACCGCCAGAATACGGAAGAGTTTCGAAGCTGCTTTCACTCATCTCATCCGAAATCACAATGACGGTGAAGACTTCTTGACTGCAGTTGAGATTGAAGAAGAATCATGGTGCCTCCGCTACGAAACTTTTTTCGTATGGACATCATAAGTTATAGGTCATTTTAACAACTATCGATATTGTATACAAATTCCTATATTGCTACATGAGAATGATAGTTCATGTTCTACATATGTATCATTTATGTTAAAATTATTCTAGTTTTTATGATTTTACAATGAATTATACCAAATGGATGCATGTACCAGATTCTATTTCTGTAACCATTGAGATTTTATAACTTAAAAGTTCTTGATTCTGGTTTCTAGGTTTAATGTAAAAAATGTATATATACTACATATGGGATTAAAATATCCTTGATTATCGTGGTGTGAATAGAATGCATGATTTCTAGCCGAAAGGAAACTCTATCCGAATATCAAACAAAGAAACTGTAGAGAAAGAAAAACTGAGTAGTGTTAAGAGATTGAAGAAGTTCAAGCTTTCATATGAAACTAAATTTTGTGAAATATGGCTGCTACTCATCATTAAATGAATTGTTCTCTACAAACTTGAACTTTCAAGTTCATATTTCTTTTCTCAGCATCTACATATGATACTTAAAAATGTATATATTTAGCGACATCTACTTTAAATTATAATATGCACTTAATTGCATGTGTGTGATGATTTGTAAATTATTAGTAACAGGTAGCGAAATTTCACCATAAAAAATAGCGATAATTTTTTTTTTTTTTAAAGTTTTAGAAAGAAAATATTTTTTTAAGTACCTAAGACATATTATTTTAATTATCTTAAAATTTTACAAACTTTTTTAACGCCATTTTGAGCAAAAATGTAAATAAAGTTGGCGGAATTTATTTTGGAGGAGGTAAGATTTTCCCAATCTATTAAAATAATTACATATCAGAATTCAGATAATAAATACTTCATCTCTTTTTAGATATTTTAACGTTTATCAGTTTCTTATCAACTCTAATTAAAATAATAATAATGGTGTTCTTTGAGTATGATGTGCGCTTTCCATAGAAATTCTCTGACCATTGCAAAAAGAATAAATCATGCTATATAAATAAAGATAAATAAAATAAAAAACGGCTGCATCTAAAATAATTAGGAAACTTACTACCTAGGCATGTATACCAAGTTAAATTTATTCAAACAGTAATTAAATTAATAATTCATATCATTACGTCAGAAAGAAGATTTTTTCTACAAATGACCCTTGATTAACTCTAAAACAATTTTTAATCTTATTTAACAATAAAATGAAAGTCCTTAGATGATACATAATATATATTTATTGATGAAATATGGGTAACATTATTTTTTCATGTTTAACCCGGCATCACAATCGCACAAAAAAACCGACCCAAAGTTCTCGCAAAGGATATCACATACCCAAGGGAGTTTACAGTCTGTATTTACCGTAAAATTTGTACAACAGTTAAAAAGGAATAAAAGTAGAAAATACGATATTTTGATTAAATTTTTTCACACGTCAATTTAGTTTTTCTGTTCTTATTTTAAAGGCATTCACAGTACAATGTTTATACACTCCTTTAATCTCGTCGTTAGTGAATGCCATGTTCTCAATGAAAGTAATTTTTTTAAAAAAAATCTGTATATTTTTAACACTTAACATGTAGCAGTAAACTTATCCATTCTTTAAATTCAAAAACTTTGGAATTTCTTTTTATTTTTTTTTTCTATTTTCTCTTATTGTTTCAGCACCAGTTGGTTTTTTTTCAAAAGTTAAGCTAAAAGTTTATAAGTTGTGTACCAGTTGTCTCCTTTAAAATTAATCTTTTCCCAAATGTTTGTGTATTTCTACATATAAAACATTTATTTTCAACAGTGTCTTCCTCTTCTAAATATGGATCGATTTCAGGCGAGTTATCATACTTGCTGATATACTCTTCATTATTTGATTCTTCCTCATCATAACCATAAAGATAATTTCTTCATCCGAAAAAATACTGTTGTACAATATCTCTATTAAATACTGTACCTATTAAATTACTTAAATATCACATTTCTTCATCATAACTACAATAATACGCCATAGCATAATAAAGATTTAAAACGTGCTCATGCATTGAGAACTGTAACGGTGTTCAAGCGCAGGGTATGGCATACCCGAAGAGGCGGTATCCAAAATATCTGATTTGAACTCGCCTACAAGCTAATGCTCTTTAAAGGATATGAAGTTAAAGCCAGCTACACGAGAAGTCATCTATTTTCAAAGAAAGGTTTAGAAGGCGCATAGAAAAAAGAAAGTGGGTATGACATACCCTGTGCGAGAAACGTCGGGTTAAATCTATCTTTCCTTATTCTTCTTGTGATTCTGTAAAAGATTCAACACACATCATTTCTGGTTGTTCATGTATCAAATAATTTTTCCTTACAAATCTTAACATTAGCTGTAATATTTTCCTGACTCCGATGGCAGCGTTTTCCCAACTCCAAACACAGACTGAAATTTTTGGTTCTATCATTTTATCATAAACCAAAACATTAAACGTACAGAACAACTGCATAAAATCAGAGAATAATGTTACAGGGCAACAATAAAAACTCAGAGGATAATGCCACACACAACGATCGATTGAATAGAAATAAATCTCCAGACAAATTATCATTTTCATTGTGCCAAATGAAATAATTATTTCTATTTTAACAGTTTGGATTTCCCGATTGTGTAATGAAGATGCTCTTAAAATTTCCTGAACTGGAATTATCAAAAATCTATTGTGGCTAGTGCCACATAAGCAAAAGAGGAAAAAAATGTAAAGTATTATAATCTAAAAGTATATATTCCGAGAAAAGATCCTAATTGCACAGATGGAAATCAGTCATTTCAAAGAAACACACATATTCCTTTCGTAGTTTCAAAGAAATCTCCAGGCTGAAAATCTTTATTTGTCAAACATTTAAGAAAATACCTGGAACCCTCGTCGGTGAATGGTCTCATGGATACAATAATCAAGTAGTTTGAACATATCGTCTTTTTGAGTGGGAGTATGAAATGAAGTTAATTAGATGCCTCAAAACATTTAATGAAATATCTTGCAATTAAAACATATATTATACTTAAAATATGAATTATTATAGCCGATTTCCAAATATAAATACATCCAACAGATGTTTTTGACATTGTAAAGTTTATTAAATTGGGGACCAAGTAGCCTGTAGGATTTAAGCGATATGCCAAAATTTTTCAGTATTATGTTGTTGAATTTTATTACTTTTCTTATCGTTTCTTTTATGAATAAAATATTATAAACTGAATTAAAAATTATAAAAATATATAAAACGATATTTAATCCCTTTTGGGGATTCTTTGAATTTTAGCTAAAATCAAAAAAAAAAAAAAATTAATTCATTTTTTTTTAAAGCATTTCGAAACGTGAACTTACTAGGCAACTTCTTAAGTCCTCATAAAATTGCTTAAAATAATCCGGAGGAATAATGACCAAGTGCACAAGAACTGAAATATCTACTTAACTCTAAATCAAATCTATTCGCAATATCAGTGTTTCTCAAACTGTAGGGTGGGACCTCCTAAAGGGGTGTGATATCTGTACGAGGTGGCGAAAGCATATTGAAACATCGAAAACAAAATATTATTTTTTTTTAAAAAAAAAAGTTATTAATTTATTGAATGTAAACAAACAAATACAATCTGACGTAATAAAAAATTTAAAAAAAACAAAAAAAAAAAAAAACTAATACTTGTACTTATACAATACACTCACTTATAAATGTATGAGTAGTGCATAAAATATTTTATAATTAGTTTAACAATACTAAGTTAAGAACAAATTTAATAATAACCAGCGACCTTTTGAGCTTCTCATATATAAAATTATACGCAAAAATTAACAAATATCTTGATATTTTTTTTTGTACGTTTGATAATTAAACCCTTAACTGCCAATTAAAAGTTACGCTATTCGCTCGCTAGTGCCACCATTTTCTACGTAGGTGAATGTATGTAATGTAAAGTAGGAAGGGGAAGAAAAGGAATAAATAAAGGAATCCTCTGAAATAGATAAATCCTTCGCAAACACTGGCAAGGTTCTTTTATTGCATTCCAAATCTTTTGGAATAATTGTATGAATAGCAGAGGACAGAAAATATCGTATTTCGGTTAGGACGTATACATATGTCCGGGACAATAAATGTTTGGCTGAGCGAGACGTTTATATACGCCAATGGCACTTAAAAAAGTCACTGTATAGTATGAACTTTAGTATAGTGGTTCTCAAACTTTCACTACTGGCGACCCAATTTTTAATCATAATTTTTAACGCGCCCCCATAAAAAATAATAATGTATTGAGTGCAATAATAATGCACTTTGGCGCAAAGGCTACAATACGATCACAAATGTAAACCGTACAAATAAACAAGATAATATTTACAACTTTCCTAAAAGAAAAAGAGACGGAGTGAAACATACCAGTACGTTTGAAGGTCAAATATATGATAATCAAAAGTAGTATTTTAGGGGTTAAAAACAAACGTTATAAAAAAAATCTTTCATCGTGGAATTACAGCGAATCAAACAAAATGTCTTTTTTTATTTGGTTATAGGATCAAAGATAGCTGATGGGCATTTGAAGTGGAATCTTTTATTTTTGATGATCAACAGATGATATATATAAATTATATCAGTGTAAATGTGTATTTTTTATTATGTCAGAAAGCATTTTGTTTTACTTCATTCCAAAAAAGTATTTTTTAAACCTTTTATTTTCAATATGCTCGCGCTCCCCTCGCAGGGGTACCGCACCCCCAGGGGCGTGCACCCCACTCTTTGAAAAACACTGCTTTAATGTCAAAGATATTGAATTCAATGCAATGTTTTGGAGAGAGGTGCAATGAAAATTATGGTTGAATATTGGGTGTCAAATATTGAAAGTTTTGAGAACCACTGCTTTATATAATAATATAGCCTTTAAATATTATTATAGTATATATAATTCACACAAATTTCCATGTACTTACAATGTTCAATATTAGGAAAATAATAATAAAATTATTGTACATTTTTTAATGTCTCCTTCAATATCCAACTACATCCTGCAAGAGATATCAATGTCTAATCCATGCAAATTCGATTTTATATCCAATTAATTGCCAAATGTTTTACTTATGTGCTTAGCAATGAAAAACATAAAAATACGTAATTAAAAATAAAAAGTTTATTTGCAAGTTTTATATTTCAAAATAAAACTTCCTTCAACCACGAAATTTCTGTCACAATAACGATGCTAATTAATTTAACTGTTTACTTGTATTTCAAATTAAAAATGCTTTCCATTTTTAAAAAAAAACAATAACAAAGATATTAATTTAATTCCTTATATTGTGATTAATGAAAAAAAGTAAATTTTCGTGTAGTAACTTAATATCGCATTGCAAATATTTTTTTCACTTTTAAATGTTTGTACTTTTTGGTACTTAAAAGCACTATTAGTGAATATTATTTCAAGATATGTTTGTTTATTTCGTTAGGAAATAAAGAATTCCAACATTTGATAAACAATACAAAACTAAGAGTGTAGTTTTTTTTATTGCTATTGGGTAAAGTATGGTAATAGTTTGAACTAAAAATATAAGACATTGAATTGTTATAGTTAGGAACAAGTCTGTTTTAATGACAAACTTATTTTTTGATTAAAAATAAATTAAATTCCACTATAAAAATTCTTCACATTAATTATAAAGAAAATATCATCTGTGCGAAATGTTTTTAAAAAATTCAGATTTTCTTTGAGAGAAGTTTTACAGCATCCTATCCAAGAACAATTAATTTCACAATAAGAGTAAATAAATATCCTTTTAGAACTAAAAAGAAAGATACAGCAATATTGTTCTTAAGGATATAGTTCCAAAGCATATGCGTAGAAATAATGATGATCACAAAAAAATATAAAGAGAAAAAAACAGGCTTAAATAACAAATTTAGTAACAGCAAATTTATTTAAATATGCTACTTTTATACAAAGTGGTTAAAAGTTATTTGAATTTCTTATATCATTCGGACTTAATTATTATTGCGTTTCCGGATATTAAGAATATGTAATTTAATTGTATTTTTAAAATGCGAAGTATAAATGCGATTGTTTAATTGAAGTCAATGTATTATTGCTCAACCCACACACAATAATATTTTTTGAAAGTTCACATTTTTTTTTAAAATGTTTAAGTCATTAACTGTAAAAAAAGGATTTTTTTATTGAAATATAAAATAATTTTTACAGTATTTAAACTTCTAGGCAAAGATTACAGGAAATAATCTGTTGAGAGCGTATACCAATTGTTTTGGGGCATACTCGGCTTATACTTTTCCATGCAAATTTTCAACAGTGTAGGTACTATCAGTTTTATTTTCAAAGCTGCGATTTGCTATCCTGGGCCATATTTTCAACCCCGGGATTTCGGGATTACATTATCCAAATCCCGGGATTAAGACTAGATTGTTTATAAGAAATACTTACACATTAGAATGGTTGACATTACATAATAAAATTGGAAACATAATTTAAAAATTGGTTTAGTATTATTTATAACTGGACATCAACAATGGATGTTGCCCAATGTCTTGTTTCGGAAGTAAAAAAAAAAAACTGTCTAAAAAAATTTTATCAGAGTTAAATTCTACAAAAATTTAATGAGAAACGAAATTTCAAAACATAAAATTCGTACAAAAATTAAATCCCCGGATTTGAAGACATCGGGATACTGGGGTCCTGATGCTGTAAACCCTATTCAAAACTTACTTAAAACAAATACGTTATTAAAGGTTTTCCATCTTTGTAATTACTAGAAAAAATTTTACATTATTTTCACTTATTCACTTTAAATATAGTACAGTGTTTGATTAAATATGTTAAAATACAATTTTATTGTTGAAGTTGCCACCCATCCAGTATGGTGGATATGACCCTGTGCTTGAAAACGAGTGGGTTGGGGTTTGATCCCGAGTACGGCCTGGCTGTATTTTCTTCCGGGAAAAAAAGTCGGACTTTCGCCTGTAATGGATTTCCATCTCGAAAGGAAAGCAGTGCACCCCTTCTTGTTGTATGCTGGAATAATCATCTGTAATAAATGTCTATATTCTTCTATTTGTATTGTATGTTTCTGTTCTTCCACTTGTATTTCATATGTATTCCAGGATAAAAACACACAACAACAACTGTTGAAGTTACTTCAGAAATTCAAGTTAAAAGATATATAAACAACCCTGCCCCACTTATGTGTACGAAAACACAGCTGAATTCTACGGTATTTTGAGTTAACATTATGTTAGAAGCCTTACGAAGTTTATTGGTGAAATATGTGTAATTTTAAATACTGTTAGTTAATTAAGTGTTGCAAATCCACAGATGACACCTATATCTCCTAATACGTAGAACCGGGGTGGCGAACCTTTATGGATCAGAGTGTCATTTTTTCTAAAAAAGTGTTTAATGAGATTTAGACGTGCAGTCGAATAATTTTGACTAGTAATTATTGGGAAAACAATAAACTAAGTACTAACAACACAAAACTCTATTTACTACGAAAAAATACCTTTTGCACTGTATATTTATAAATGTTTTAGTTGAGGCGTGTAATGTACGTAAAGTAACATTAGTGTGACTCCTGTTGTTGCAGATTGGATAAAAAATAACTTATAATAGAATTATAAGATGTTACTTTTTGCAGAACACAGGATAAATTGGAGTCATCTTCCAAACGGTTACAAAGCAATTAATAATTTGTGATGTGGTTGACTTTTTTTTGACAAGAGGGTTTTTGATTTGTTTTAAAATACTGTTTTTCAGGCGATGTTCTGTATACCACGATTCCAGAACATAAAACACACACTACTTTTCGCTTTTACTAATATAGTGCTATGTTGCTCTGTCCACCAAATCTGAAATTCTCTGTTACACTTAATATCTTGAACTTTTTGTTCTTCTGCTGAACAAGTCATGTTAAATAACAGTTAAAAATCATAAATATAACACAGATAAACTTTAAAATACAGTTGTATCAATGAAATTGACTATTCTATGCGTAGACAGACTTTACCTCATAAGCAATTGTAATCTATGATGTAACTAAGTCAAGACAATAACAAATGAGAGTTCTCCCCGCCGCTCAGCGACAGATCACTCGCCTTTTTTGGTAGTACTTTATAGTCAATTTCAAAATTTTGAAATAAAATACAAACCATTTAGATCACTGGCGTGCCAAAAATATTGTGTCGCGTGCCATCAATGGCACGCGTGCCACTGGTTAACCATCCCTGACGTAGAATAAAACATGGTATTTGAAGTTAAATTATGTTCCATATACAACAATCCCTATTCATAATCTAGAATTCTATTGGAAACTGAACTCGTAACTGTGCTTTATCTAGATTATTTTCAGCTATATGTTTGGGCTGACAATTACGACATATATAGGGAAAAAATGCGAAATTGTATTTAATAAACACGAAAATGGAAAATAAGCCATTTCATTTAATATCTGACACAATTCATACCATTACTCTCAATTAAATTTGGAAGCTTGTTATGAAAATTATTATTCCTTCTAATGAAAATTTTGGATTTAATAGAGGTTTGATTATTAAAATTTTCGCCTATTCTGATTTTTTTTTTTTTCTTTTTAGAAATAAAACTTTTGCAGAAATTATATCGAGTGCAATCAGATCATCATTTAGATTCATAGATTATAAATAGAATTTCTTTTATGATTAGTTGATCTTTACGCCAAAATTATTTATGCATTTTTTGCTTCCATTGTAAGTGCCGAGTGCGGCAACTATATTTTTATTTCTTCAAACGTTCTACTAAATAAAAAAAATCTGTAAAAAAAAAATCAAAAATTTGAAATTTGAATTTTTTTTTGATTTTTAAAGAAAATATCACTTTCATATTTTCGTTCAATATGTATACAACTTTTACAACTATTACTCTTACTCTCGTATATCATGAAAAAATGAACTATGAAATTTTAGTAACTAAACATGAATTTCATGTAAATTTTATCTGAAGAACGTAAAAAAAAAATTGAATGTAGACGAAAGAAAAGCATTTTAAACATCTCTTTTCGAAAACTGATATTTTTGTTTTCCTATTATCCAGATATATATTATTAAGATGTAGGGGAATAAGTTTAAAAACATAAAATTAGGTTTCAAAATTATTCATTAATGTTCATAAAAAATAATTGCTTATTAAATACATCTTAAAATATAATTAAAATATTTATATTAATAATTAATGCATAAGAAACTACATACTTAAATTTAATCGTATGAGTTTAAAACCGTTAATGTATTTATTATTTAAGAAATGAAACATGCTTTGTTTGCCTGAATTACAGTCTTATTTGCTCAATACAAACATGAAAAATAAATGTTTAATCAAGGCGAAAATATGAACAACTAAATACAATATCTTGTCTTAAATATATGAGATGAGAGATGAATTTGATATGATTTAGTCCGAGAATTCATTGCTATGTAGAACAATTTGCATAATTGATACCTGGGAGGAACCGAATATCTTTGGAATTCCATTACGTTATTAAATCTTCTGCATAGATAACACAACCGCGTCAGCGCACATGAATTTAAACACCAAAATAATTAACTTCGCTTTTAAGTAATCAGTACCTTTTCAATTACTATAATCGAGTCATTTTGTAATCACTACAACTCAGCTTTCTCTCTAAATTAGTTTTGAATAATGGAGTAGATGAATTTCTAAATATGGATGTCTTTTTCAAATAAGACGCCCTTCACACTAACGTGTGTGAAAGGTCCTGCAATATCATATATTCATTTATCCCACATATAGGATTATTTTAATAAATAATTATTTTTAAAATATGATTATGGAGCTGGTCAAAGTTTGTTAATATTCTGTAAGTTACCTTTTAATTAAATATTTACATATCATTGCTAAGCTTTAAGCCAATGTAATAAAATTAATGTTATACATGTGTATTTTGAATACTTATTGGTGAAAATAATATGCATAATGTAAATGAATACTTAAAGCTAATAAAGTTATAGTGGTTTTATTTTATTCTCAAATTCCCTGATAAAATATATATTTTTTGGTGCGGGTTGAGATACATTAAACTTAATGGTATTGTGACCTTCTTAGAACTGGAGCATAAATTTTAAATCTAACGTGCAATTCGTATTGAAAGTCATACATCCAATTTAAAATTCACTATTGATATGTTTATAAGAATGACATATGCACTACTTTAAAAACCTCACATTATAAATACATTTTGAATAATGCTTTTGTCAAAATAGAGAATTATGTTGATTAAATAAAGAAAAATTAAAAAAAAATATTCTAATTTTTCTATAATTTGTTTTTGGATATAATAAAGTATAGCTTTATTTTTATATAACTACATTCTATTTTTTTTTTAATTTTAAATTTATTCTGTGTTATTTCCCACGAAATTAGAAGTAACTGCAACAGATGGCACCAATAGGTTTCTCTAATGAAATTTTTCTTGTTTTTTTTTTTCCAAATAATGATCATTTTCTTTGTGCGGCTATCAGTGAAACTACTCCGAAGGCTTTGGAATGCAATTAGATACATTGACAGAGTTTAAAAAGAATTTACTTATTTCAGAGGAACATTTGATTAATTGTGACACCGAACACATCACATGCGCTGCTATATGGGAAAACAGGTACCACATGGTGGAGCGAATTGCGCAACTGCTAATCGTCAGTTAAGGAATTAAATTAATTTTTACTTGAAGTTAAACGTATCATGTTGCAAAAAAGTGCTATTCCTTTCGTCAAAAATTGCTCTATTTACGGCAGATGGCATACACATTTTTTTAAAATAAATGTTTATGAATCAATTATTTATTTCATAAATAATTGTGATATTTTTATTTTTTATTATATGAAATGTTTAACTTTTTGTGTAACGTTTTTAGTAATACAGAAAGCCCGAAGTAACAACGAAATAAATTATATATCTAATGCTTAAGAAACAAACATAAATAAAATATAATACTTCAACAATTAATAATTTGGTTTCAAAATGTGTTTTCGTAAAATATTTTAGAGGAAGTTACAAACCTATTCATACAGCAAAAAAATTTTCTGGTGGATTTCAGCTACATTATGAAAGAAAAAGTAAGAACATTTTTTTTTAATCATGAAAATGTAAGTTTTAATATTGAAAGGTTTTAAGACAACGAAGAAATTCTACACGGAACTCTTGTTTTCAATGTATTCTTTTGAAATAAGTCAAAAGTATTTTTACCTGGAGGCGAAATAGATATAAATTGTTTATTTCTTTAAACTCATCTCCATAAATGTTGTTTCGATTTGAAGTAGCTTCTTTGCATCAAATGTCTAATAGAGAAAAAATCTGGTTACTGATAAAATAACACCTTATAAAATATGTAGCTAAACCTCTGGAAGAACATAAATAATTTAAAATAAAAAGGGTTTTTTATAATCGAAATAAAATAACCATCTCTTAAGACAGCATTTCTCAAACTTTGGGGTAAACCCCCTAGGGGGACGTTATAATCTTACGCGGAGGTCCCAAGCACGTGGAAAAATCGGAAAAAAAACAAACACTTTTTTGACCAATATTAATTTTCTGAGAAGAAGCAAAACAGAGAGCGAATAAATGCTGACATTAAAAAAAAAACTTGATACCCATTTACATTGATATAAGATCCTTATCGGACCTCTATAAAACGAAGTTGCTAAACCTCCAAAAAAAGTTTTTTACAATGAAAATTCGTTATATAGAGGCTCATCTTTCAATTTTTCTTATAAACCACGTAAAACAAACTTTAAATTCATAAACTATATATTTAAAGTAAAGAATGTATTTTCACCATTTTGTAAATTAATATATATTTATTTTATATATCTTACCTACAAAAAAAAAACAGAAAGGAAGAAAAACTGCAAGGAAAGTTTTTCTATGCATTTATCCACTTCCTGAAGCATTAAATGTTTTTCTTTGATGCTCAGGCACTTACGTCTTATAATTTTTGAGCTACAAGAAACGAAGTTACCAGTACGACAGATCTACACTACAAATAAACGGAGATTAGTTCAAGAACAAGGGGACACGAGACAACTCCATGGAGGATGAAATGGGATATTGAAGATGCCTACAGTGAATTAGACAATGAGGGCTAAAGGTTGCACATCTTCGAAGAAACGTCCACAATTCTTTTGCTCTCGGAGAGTTAGGCATCTATTAAAACCAGTTCATGATTTATGACCACCATAAAGTGTGTTAAAAGAGAAAATAACTTGAAATGTCCAGAAACACTTTAAAAATAGGGAGCAAATAATTGAACCACAAGAAAAATAGTTCGTTATATTGGAAATGCACTTCCCTATTGGGAGGTTATTTTACAAAGAAAATCTTGAAATGTTCTTAGTTCCAGGAAAAAAGTTCGCTATATAGAAAAATTCGCAATATAGAGGTTCGCAATATAAAAAAAGTTTCGACTGTATTTGATACTTAATTTAACAATAATACATTAAGAACAAGTTTAATAATAACTCGGCATTCCTCGCTCAAAAAAAATAATAATAATAATCGGAATTTAACATGCAGGGTATCTCATACCCGAAGGAATTTACATTTTGTTTTTATACTAAAATTTGCTTACAAAAGTGAAAAAGGAAGAAAAGTAGGAAATACAATATGTTTATAAATCTTTTCACACCTAAATTTAGTCTTTCTGTTCTTTTTATGAGGGCATTCAGTACATTGTTTATACACGCCTTTAGTCTTCGGCGCGAGTATAAGTGCAAAGGTTTCACTAGATCTTAATTTATTTTTTATTTAATTTTGCAAAAGCACTGCTTACTGGTATCTACATTCTTTATATTCTTCTGTAAATCGAAATTCAAAACATTTCAGAAATCAGAGTCTGATTCGATGTTTAGTGGGTGGTTTCTGAGTATTTAATTAAATAACTTGCGCATTAATTGTCTGAACGTGGAACAACACATACAATATTGTCATAGGCTAACAATTACATTCTTTGGCTATTGAATATGATGTTGTCCTTTTGTCAAGGATGATAATTGCCCTCTTAGTTAAATTATCTAGATCGATTTGAGAAGAGGAATCATTCTTGCTATTATACTTTTCAGCATTCGATTCTTCCTCATAACCCCCGAAAAAAAGTCTTTCTTCATACGAAAATACTGTTGTACTATCCCTTTCTATTAAATACTGTATCTCTTAAATCATTTAAATATCACAATTCTTCATCATAACTATAATAACATGCCATAGGATATTAAGGCGTGATCATGCATTTGCAACTGTAACAGCGATTCACTCGCAGGGTATGACATACCCGAAGAGGCAGTATTAAAAAAAAAATACGTTTAGAATTCGCCTATAAGCTAAGGCCCCTCAAAGAATTTGACCTTAAACTCGGCTGCATGAGAAAATAACTATTCACTTTCCAAAAAATATTTAATTGAAATCTTGAAAAAAGGTAAGCTATGGGTATGATACACCCTGCGCAAAAAGTGCTGGGTTAACTAGTAACTCCATCTGCTTATCTTGCACAGCAGTTTTTCAAAGGAATGCTTAATATTAGATATTGATACTCTAAAATCTTTTTCTATTTTTTAGCTGAGATTTTTGTTTTGTCTTCAAAGTAACCACGGTAGAAAATCTGGTTTTACAAAGGTAGGATGTGGGAAATAGAAGATTAGACTTTAGAAATGGATGTTTGAGAAAACGAATATTTAATTTAATTAAAAACTGAAGCCCAGTGGTTGAGTGGTTAGAGCATCTCGCTTCCACACCACAAGTCTAAGGTAAAAACCCTGGTTCACTCCACCTTCCAAAAAAAAAATAAAATAAATACCAAGCTTGCTTGAAAACTTAACACTGGGGAATTCACGTCAGACTGATCGCCTGATGGAAACATCTGCTTATGCACCTTAGAGCTCAATGTCACGGATGGGTGCAGTAGGTCTTGACCCTTATGGGCTGTCGCGCCACTGAGTTAAGTTAACAAAAAATTATTTTGCAATTTGTTCTAATTTAAAAATTAGAAAGGAAAAGTAACATAATACTTACCATGTTACTTGTTGTCTTATTTTTTTTTTATCCTGGGATACACACACATATGAAATACAAGTGGTAGAACAGAAACATAAAATACAAACAGAAGAATATAGACAATTTTATTTCAAATGAGATCCCAGCGTATAACCGAAGGGGTGTGCTGCTTTCCATTCAAGACTTAAATCCCTTACAGGCAAAAATCTAACTTCTTTTCCCGAATAAGTAGCAACCATGCCTTACTCGGGATTTGAACTCGAAACCACTCGGTGACACACTGAAGGTCATATCCACCATACTTGCTGGGTGGCAGCCTGTTACTTAAAAGTAATATGTACAAAGTTTAATTCTTATCTTGATAATTTGTACGAGTTATAATTAAGGTATCCGACTAAGTTCGGAACCGTGATTTTCAAAAAAGCGCATAAATGGATAATTTCCATGATATTTAGTGTCACTTAAATTAGAATACGTGCATAAAATAGTTTTAAGGAACATTTTGACAAAAAAAAATTACTTAAATACAATATTTCGGCAAAAAATTAACTTAGAATAACCTTTTTTTCAAAATGTTCTATTTTTGTGAAAATTGCTTCTATTATAATAATATTTTGCCTGCATATAGCTCAGACCTCTTTACAGAGGCCCAACTATGATTTTTGAAAAATTCACATTATTTTCAGAGTTACAACCATTTGAAATAATTATCGGCGTTTTTTTCTTAAAATTTCTCTACTCTGTTATCGTAAAACACGAATAAACCCACTTCTAAGTTATATATTTTAAAAATTTTAGTTGAGCCTCTGTATAGAGGTCTGAGCTATATACAGGCAAAATATTATTATAATACAAGCATTTTTCACAAAAGAAGAACATTTCAAAAAAACATTATTCTAAGTTATTTTTTTGCCAAAATATTGTATTTAAATAATTTTTTTTGTCAAAATGTCCTTAAAACAATTGTATACATGTATTCTAATCTAAGTGACACTAAATATCATGAAAAGTATCCATTTATTCGTTTTTGCAAAATCACTGTTCCGAACGCATTCGGATACCTTAAGGTCGTATTACAGCTTTAGTGTCGTAGTACATCATTGTTGTATTCTACATTTTGTTGTTGTATATAAGATAGTAGATTATGATTGAAAATTGTATCCACAATATTGAAAGTTTGGGGAACGCTATCTTAATATTTTGACATTAATAGAAGGTAAATATCTTCTATCACTCTAAGATTTAGAGCTTCCTGCCCCATTGTCGACAAAAATGTTCAAACTTTTTTGTCTAGTAAGTTAATATTTTACAAAGCAGTTTACTTATTTGCATAAAAATAAATTTATACTCACCCCCACTGAAAATATTGCGAGTTACATAATATTTTTTTTTTGTATTATCCCAAAGATTGCAAGTCCATTAATGGTCTATAAGTTTATCATTAGTCTAAATCTATTTTATTTTCTTTTAAAATGAACATTTTTATAGAGATCCTGCAAACATCTATGCTTACAAAATGATCTGAAACCATTTACTAAAAAAAATAAACTAAAAATCATAAAAAAATAGAGAAAAGTAATTTTAGAATATTTTTTTTGGAACAAAGAAAATATGTATAATTTCCTTATGTATTGGAAGAAATACATATTCTGATTATTCATTGAAGTTATTATTATAGTTTTTTTAAAAGACATAATTAAATGTTTGTAAAAATAATTCAAACTAGTTTTTAAAAGGTTGAACAGAAGAGATCACAAAATTAAGAAAGACAATTTCACATGGAAGACAATATTTTTAGTTAAAAATGTTTTATAATTCATTTATTTCCCATATTTTCTGTGACATTTAACCAGCTGTGGGACAATTTTTTTAAATTTTTTATTGAAGAAAGTGTTTGGTTTTGTTGAAAAATATTCAATTAGAAAATTTCCAACCCTTTCTTTTAAAAAGAAAATTTTACCTTCAACTTCCAGTTTATTGTACTCTGATTGAACTATGGCTAGACTATATGGAAAATGAGAATATAATTTTTCATACAAATGTTTTAAGATTCTGTTGAATCGTTCATCTAGTTAGATACTGGGCATTATTTACCCACACTAAGAATCAAAACCCATTCTATTGCAAAATGCAGGTCGTTTGATGAACAAAATCTGCTTTAAATTATCTAATTTTTGAAAGTAAATATCCGAAGCTATTATTTGGCTATTATCAAGAAGCTCTTCCATATACCATTAAATGCAAAGCAGAATCTTATTGAAAACTGGTTTAAATTGGAATATATTTTTCTCTTTTAGGCACTTATTCACAGTCTTTTCAAGACACTTTTACAAACAGTTATCCACTTTTTTCAGTTCCATTTACTGTGCTTTTAAAATATATATATCATTTTCATCCCTTGTTACAACATATAATTTTTTTTCTCTGAGAATTTTGAGTGATAAATATTTCCTTCCCTTTAGGTGTCCCAGTACGTTTGTTTGTGCACAATAAAATCCTCAACCCAGTTCTCTATTTGTTGTACTTATTTTAGTTCTATTTGTTGCACTTATTTCTTGTTATATTTGTTGTACTTAAGAAGGCGTTCCTTACTCGTAGGAAAAAATGTTGTTGATCAGATCATAAGAAACGCCCGAATACATTTATACCGTATTATCCTTGCCATTCCCAGCATAATAGTCTAAAAGAAGTTAAAAGCGCTGAGTTTCACATCCACTCACTTCGATTCAAAAGGATAGGTATACATCATCCTGGGACTGGATGAAAACTCGTTATGATACTGGTGTTGGAAAACATCGCTTCACAGAATAACATGTTTTATTTATTTTACCAAACAAGACGTTGTGGACTTTGTCCATGGTTGTCCAAAGGTACAACTAAGAATTGCAATTTCGTACCAAGAGTTCAATACCGGTATTCGGTATTTTTTAGATCTTAATACCTGGATACAGGTTTTAATACCGGTAGTAGAAATTTTAGACAAATAAAGAAAACATGGGTGTTTCTTTGTTTTATTTTCCAGTTAATTTTTTTAAAAAATTAAGAAAATTTACAATGAACTTGATCGATTTTGAATTGGCTAGTCTTTTCTTCTTTTTCATTTTTAAAATCATTATAATTATGTAAATATCGTAAGACATTTTCTTTTTTTGGTATGCCTTTCGTCTGTGCCATTTTTCAATGTAATATATATTTCTTCATATAGTGATGTGTGCTGTTCTTTCAGTGATGGTAACATGAAGTTTATGGTTGCACATTATTTTTATTAAATTAGAATCTCTCCGACGTAATGCCTAGCCAGTTTTGTTGAAAGTAGAGCTGATACACAGTTCTGGATATTAAGTCGATTTCACAATCGGAAAAATTAATTTTCAGGTTTAAGTCGATCATTGCGTTTTGGATTTGATTTTTCAGTTTCAAAATCGTTTAGTTTTTTAGAATCATCAAAATACCGGTAATCCGTGACCCGGTATACCGGTATTGCAATCCCTAGTTACAACACCCATTTGCATACTATTATGAAGATTATGAGTGATGGTGCTAGTATTCGGAAATCGAGGTCCTCTAAGCCATGATTGGTCCACATCGAATGGAAAGCTCCGTATAGCTAATGTACCGAGAACTTTCTCTATTGACGGAACAGAACCGAGACGTAATATTTTTGAGAGGAATCAGTGTTACGAAAATTACGGGATATGTTTGCTTCTCTGTTGAATTGCATTGTGTCTGGAAATATTGTTTGTTGAAAGATGATAATGCAATTCTGAAAATAACAAATGAACCGGAATGATTTTAGCTAAAAATATAAATGTATCTAAAAGAATCAAGGAGGGCTTACTAAGCTTATATTTCATAATAACACTGTTAATATTACTGACTGTACTTTTATAGGGATTTATGCGAATTTGTCAATTATTTGCTGCTAACAGGAAGTATACTATAGTTAAAGAATATTCCAGAACGAATTTACTCCGAAAGAGAACCTACCTGTTAATTGCATTAAATACATACCTTTAAAATACGAATATTAGTAATATAAAGCTTTAATAATATAATATTAATAGTATATAGATATTTTTTGTTGCTGCAAATAAGGCAAAAACTAGCTTCATAAAACCATTACGTGTTAAAAAAAAAAGAGGAAAGCTTATTGTTGGAACAAAATACGGTTATAATAGCATTGTTTATAAATTTTTAAGGTATTTTTTTATGATGTGATTTACATAAATACTTCAAATTAAGATATTTATTAAACATCTTTTTTCCGAAAGAAAAAGGATTAAGTAAATATATTTTAATTTTATGAGGAGAGGGTAATGACTCAATTAAAAGAAACAAGATGCTTCTTCCACTTATTTTTTTTCAGCACCAAACAAAATCCTTTGTGTGATTTTTCTGAATATTTCTCATTTAAAAGAAAAAGACTTTCTTTTCAAAGCTAAAAAGAAGAAAAAAATGTACTAGTTTTTACACTGATTACAATATACCACAGTTAAGCATCGTTTAATTATTTATTTTTTTTTTAAAGGAAAAACATCTTTTATTCGGCCCAAAAGAAAAGAAAAAAAAATAATTTACATGAAAAAGGTAATATTTCTTCCAAAAAAAAAATATCGTTTCTAAAGGAAAGAAAGTTGTTTTTCTATCCTTTTGGCGTGCTTAAAAATATGCATGCTTTAGACAGCGTTTCCTTTTTTTAAAAAAAAAATTGTATTGAAAAAATGTTGCCGTCAATCATTAATGCTAAATATAATAAACACTTACGAATTTCAAGGAAATAATACATAATATATGCTCATTTAGATGAAGGAACAACAAATGTATATTGCACAATTACAGGCTAACTGCGTTGAAACATTACATACTAAAATTGAATGAGCAGACTTAAATTGAAAGAAGCATAGTTAGAGTTACTTTAAGAAAAGACAAAGCACATATCTTAGTATCTGACTACGTACGTTTGGAATTTTAAATCATGTATTTATTTTCTTTATAAACCACCACATATTTAAAACAATTATAAAAATGAACTAAAATCTAAAATATGTTTATAATTGCCTAAAAGTTATGGTCTATGCACTAATTTTTATAGAAAATTTTATAAAATGCTTATGATTCGCAACAAAAAACTGTAAAAAAAAATAAATAAAACTATTGATGTAACACTAAATTTTTAGTTTTCTGCCTTTATCATACTTTAAATAACATTTTTATAAAATATGAAAGCATACAGTCATAATTTTTTTAAATTTTAGTCTTCTAAATATCATAGTTTTGACAAAAAAATATTAATAAAAAAAATTAAAGTTTTGATTCTTATTTAACTTAAATAATGCTTCATATATCAGATATTTAAATCTCGCCAATTTATAGCAAATACCTTCCTTGTTTGTTATCTTATTATTTTCTTTTTTGTTCTAACATCTCGAATTGTTTTTCTACATCAAATGAAAAAGTAAAAAAAAAAAAATGAATTTCAGTCAAATGGTTCAGAAAAATTGGCAAATACCTTATTAATTTTTATTTATGGGGAGAAAGTAAATTTTGACGTTCAAAAATCTATTTTCAAAAGCATTTTTAAAAATTTATATGAACATTTTGGAATTTTTTTTTTCCTAACAACTTAGAAATCCGAAAGCAATAATGCTTTCGTTGACCTATAAAAAAGCTTAACAGTCATTTGAAAGTTTTCCTTTAAAAGAAATGTGCAAACATAATTCCATTAATTTCTATTTGAATTTAATTAATTGCTTGACTACAATCAAAGCAAAACTAATATATTAGCGAATTATATCATAATATTGAACCATGGTCGAATAATGAGGGCAGCACTTGAGCTCGACCAACCCTTTCTTTACAAATTATGATGATTATGATGTAGAAATATTGAATTTTATATTATAACTAAATTATATTTATTCCAAGAGAGAAAGAAACAACGGTTTTCTTAACTTATGAAACATTGATTTCTGCTGAAATGTGGCTTTGATACAAGGTTAAATACACAACATTTAGAGAAAACCAAAGCGTAGTGGACATCAAAAAATAATTTTATGTGTCCCCTCTTCCACTTTTTAAATGAGGTTTCATGATTTCTTTAGTGAATTATAAGACCAATTGTATGTTAACACAAGCACCACGAAAGGTTTCGCAATTTTTAACTCCTAAAGTGCCGCAGGCGTGTATACACGTCTTGCTGAGCTGGTGCCTTTAGTAACTTGGACGTGTATGCTTGTCCTTTCAAAGGAAGACCTTTGTATTGTGCTGCTCTGTTTAAAACTAGTTCCACGGCTTTGCAATACAATAACATGACATTGACTGTGTTTCTAAAGAATTTACTTGTTTTGGGGAAGTGGCTTTAAGGAATCTGAAAGGGTATGCTCCATGAATGTTGAGATATGTAACTAAGCAGTTTTTCGTTTTTGTTTTTTCATTTAAGTGTGCTCTTTTCTAGTCTTCATTTGCTGTTATTTTCGCTTACCGTGTATAATAGGAGAGTTTTAATTTTTTTTATTGTACTAATGCATTGAATGTGATACTCGTTGTGTTTTCAACCATGTATCATGATGTACTAGCTGCGTGGCCCGGCGCTGCACTGGCTTTTTAAAGAGTATAACATTTGTGAATGGAAATTACCTCTTATCGTCTCGTATTCAGTACTTCTTGGTTTGTGTGTGATTTCTATATTTTTTTCCTTAAAATTTCCTTTTTAGAAATTTCTTCTACTTCTTTTCCCCATCGGACGGGTCTGTTTCCCCTCCGCTTCGCCTGGCGTTGCACGCGCTTTTTTCAAAAGTGTAGTTTCATTCCCCGTGGAGATTTCCCCTTCCTGAAGGCCATTATTTCTGGGTATCTGTGTATGCTTAATGTGTGTGATTTCTATATAGTCAAACATGTTTATGTACGATCTTTTTTTATGCGATTTTTTATGTGCGATTTTTTTTTTAATGCGTTGTATGAATTTCAATGGCTTTGGCGCCACTTTAAAATTTTCTATCAATTTACTAGTGGCGTAACGGAGAATGTTTGCACCTCCCACCACCCTGAAAGTCAGGTTTCGCCTTTAATATTTTATAAACTGGATAAATACGTATTTATCGTAACACAGGCCTTGGGCCCCTAGAGTCCTGCCCTCCCCCGTGATGCGGGGGTGTACTTTACGTCACTGAAATGTAGACACTTCCAGACGCTCTGTTCATTTTTTATTAACAGTCTCCCGATAAAGCGCATTCAGTTGCTTTCTCTCAACGCTCCCACTCCAGCAGCCCGCGCTTAATTGTAGACGAAACTTTCAATGACAGTGACATTATCAATAATTTGATAAATTATGAAGATGGACAAGAAGCCAGAGTATTTGAGAGCGGATTAAAATATGCAGGGATCCAGCTTGCCAACAAATTGTAAAAGCATTTTCTTAAAATAGATACCATTTGAGAACGGAGTATAAAATTCCAATAAGGCCTTCAATCATGTATCGCTGGTTATCGTGACATTTACAAGCAACTGACCACCCATCCTTTGTCACAAAAACTTATTTCTTACTTTATGTTGCCAAAAAAATAAATCAGTTGAAATTGCACCTTCAAGTGACGAAAGCGATTTTGAACATATCCATTACTGGACTTTGGATTACGATGAGTAGCGATGAATTATGTATGTACATTTTAAAGACTTATCCGTATGTACAATGAGAAACTAGATGATTTTAAAATGTTCCCATGTGTAAGATTTAATTATTTATTTTGTTATGGAAGTACTCTTACATAAATTTCGTAAATAATTGGCATGTTTTATAAATGGGACTTTTCTTACGCGGTCCCTATCCTCCGAGTAAAAAAAAGTTTTTTGTAGTATTTCTACTAATTAGCTTGTTATATGTAAGAATTTATGAAATTTTTAAATATTTTTTGTGCGATTTTTTTATGCAGCTTTTATCTACCGCACAAAAACAGGTGCTCAACTGTATATTCCATTAAAACTCCCTTTTTCTGAAAAGTCTTCCGTTTCCCTTCCTTGATTGACGGGTTTCTTTTATCTCAGTTTAGCCCGGCGTTTTACGGGTATTTGCGAGTGTAAAACTATTAGTTTTTTTAAAAAGTTTTATTTTACATTCTTTTTTGTTAAATAATGAATTGAAAATTTATTAATGTTAGCTATTGATTCGACAGCTTATTTCTGGATATTTTATTATTCGATTAAAAATATGTAATTGTAAAAAAAAGAAGGAAATACCGGTGGAGGCCTTAAATTTGTTTACATAAACTGCATGAAAAGATATTCAAAAAGAAAATATTACAAACTAATAAAAACATTTCATCATTACCTTAAGCACTTGTGAATTCTGTGTTTACATTACCACAATTAATTATCAATGTCATTTAGAGACTTTTTCATTGCCTTTTTACTGCTCCCAAAAACGGAAAAGTATTTTTTTTTTTTTAAAAAAATTAGTTTTATGTTTGAAAAAACCCACAAAAATAAAAGTTTTTAAAATTACAAAGTTTCATCAATTTTTTTTTTTAAAGAATTAGTACAATATTCCGTTTCAACTTCAATTGGTAGCATTAGGTAATATAGAAAATGCACCAATTTACTAAAAAAAGTTTTAAAAAATAGCTAGCCACATGGCTCTGCGTTGCACAGGCTATTTCGAGTGAATTACATTTTGCCTATGGAAAATTCCCCTTCACTTCTTTGTGTCAACACTACCCGGTGTGAGCGTGATTCTGTATTAATATCATTAAAATTCCCGTTTTTGAAATTTCTTTCACTTTTTTGCTTCATCGAAAAAGATTTGTTTCCCTTACGTTTAGCCTAGCGTTGCTCCAGCTTTTTCCGAGTGTAATTTTTTTTCCTAATGGAAATTTCTCTTTTCCCTCCCGATGTCAACGCTTCTGTGAGTATATATTTGCAAGGAAGGGGGTTGATGTTAGTGAGCTCTGTATTTATGCCCTTAACATTTTTTTAAGAAATTATAATTTTTTTTCGACTTTTCATTAACATACAAGTTTCTTTTTTCTCCATTTAGTCGGCAATGCATAGATTTTTTTCGAGTGTAATACTGTTTTCAACTCCTTTTTTCTATGGATAAGATTTTAAAATTTCTATTTTTGGATAATGATTTACAAAAAAAAAAAAAAAAAAAAAAAAAAAAAAGTTGCTTTAGTTAATACAAAATATTTATTTAAGGCGAAAGGAAAACGCTTCTAATATAATATATTAAAAAAAAATCCTTTAAGTATATTCATTACTTTTTAACAAAAATTACCAACTTCGAATCTAAAACAATAAAATTGATTTTAAACATTCATTAATCAATCAATCGTTACATACTATTAGTTTAAAAATGTGCCAAAAATCTAATCTAGTTTTATCCTCAAAATTAAAATAACATTTAGTATAGAATGTTTAATTTACTAATGAAAAATAGATGAACAATATTGCTTTAGCTTTTTTTTAAAAATAGAATATTAATTTAAATAAATTTATCGGTAAATAATGAACTAAAAAAACATCTTATCTTTTGGTACCTTTGGCGAGTTTCTGCGTGGTGTGGTTCGTGAGAAGATAGAAAAACATAGATAGATACGTATGGATTTTAATAGTGTGGATCACAGAACAAATAAGTTATAATTTAATTTTATTGTATTATAACTCTATAGATTATTTTTTTAGTTTAATTTTATTGTTTTGTACTTTTCTTTTCTTTTCTTCCTTTTTTTTATAGTAAATTAAGCACTTTTTAAGCACAAAAACACACCTTTTCTTTTCCCTCAAGAAATCACGTAAAAAGGCGCACCTGTGGGAAAACGGTGCCAATGAGGGATGAATTTTTTAAACTTTTCCTCGGTACAGTTAAGGGTCTTAGAGTCAAGTATGAAAATTGAGATGGCACCACAAACTTCAAATTCTCCCAAAGTAAGCCAAAATAAGTATTTTGAGCTTCTACAAATTAAAGGTGTATGCATTACTCTATAAGGCAAATTATTAGAGATACGAGGGACTTAACACACGACTCTCAAAAAACACACGCTCGCCTTAAGTTTCCATCTATAATCACTCGAGTACCACGGTGAAAGGACAATTATAAAATTTAATACATAGTTTAATTTTAAAGTTAATTTCTTCTATAAAACATATAAAAGAGAGCAAAAAAAACTGACTTTTGAAACATGAAGTTTATAGTCAAAAACGTAACTCAATTATTGATATAATCAATCACCACGCAATATGTCACACAAAACAACTGATCTCAAAATTATCTCCCTATAACTATAAAACACAGTTTATATATATATATATATAAATTATCATTGTCGGCTGGGGGACGTAGTTGACGAGGCACAGGTCTTGTACACCCCAGTTTGCACGCTCGTCTCCTTGCCAAAGTCGGAAGATTTATTTGACGCAAAAACAAATGGCAGCTTCTATGTTGTATGATTATGTGTCACATGTTAAAGATCACTAGAGATCCTATTTGGCTTAGGTACTCTCAGTAAACTCAAATTGTGGTAGAATTTCGCATTGTCAGTTTCCTCCCTCTGGAGAGCCAACTGGGCATCAAAATTACATCGTAGCATTTGGTGACCCCCTATATGGTGACATGCTAAAAATTGATACCATCTTATAGGGAGTGTACTAGATCAGCAATAGTAATTATCAATCCGCAACAATCCCATTTGGAAATAAATAAATAAAAAATAAGTTTTTTTTTCACTAAACCCGAGTATAAAAATACTTTAAGGATATCTTCGGCTTAAGTTATAGAATAGGGGCCGAATTCGAATATTTTTTCAGATATAAAAGTACTCCCCCCAACATTAATATTATATTCTGGCTACACTCTCCTGTTGGGAACCGCTTATTTTATCATACTACTTTATCCGAGTTTTGACACATTTTTTCTTTTATAAAATGTGTTTTGCATTTTTTCCCTATACCATAATGTTAAATGAGCTATTCCTTCACATGTTAAAAGGAAAAACTAATTATTTATGAAATATTTTGAAATTTTAAAAACGCTATATTATAAACAAATGTATGAGTTACAATGTCACACATTTTTATAAAAATTGAAGCATTTTTTTTTGTCCGAAAATGTGTTCCACGTCAAGTTCACGCTCTCGTACAACAGCCTTAATTTAATGTTTAATCATTTATTGAAAATTGTCAAATGCCCTTTTTAAACACAGAAACAGTAATGTTATATAAATGATCCAAAAACATGATTAAACATTTTTTACATGAATCTGACAATTTAAAATGATTAAATTACCATTTTTTGACAAATAATTAAATAAATTAAATGCAGTAAATATACAATTTAAAAATACAAGCATCAGAAGATCTTTTCATATTTGCTTTAATTTTACAGATGATATAATATCCTTCTACTTAAAGGATTTCTTAATATTATTAATGCTTTTTTAGGGTGATTCTTAAATACGTCATTTTTCTGAATTCCTTATTGACTTTTTAACATTAACTCTTCAAATTAAAAAAAAGGCAAAATCGATGCTTAATTTACTTGAACTCGCCTGAGGTATGGAAAAAATATGAAACTGAAATCCTATGTTGATTATTGCAAACCAAAGAAATAAGTTCATTTAATGCAATCAATGATGCACTAGGCAAAAACTAGCATAAAAACTGTTAAGTGTAAATTAGCTCCTTTTTTCCATCACTGTTCTTTCATATTTACTTGTTCAAATGTTGAAAATAATAGATTTCTTTTCTTTTTTTTTTACGATTACTTTCGTAAATGTCTGCTTAATTAATCGTTAAAACACGCAGAGTACTTTTTTTTATTAAAAAAAATATAAAGCTATATAATAAACTGTGACTGACCTTTTAATTTGACCCTTTTTTTAACTTTGATATTTATCTTTATAATTTGATTGTTAATAATAAATGTTTAAATAATTTTTTGTGTTAAAAAGAGAAAAACAATAAATAATTTATTTCTTCACTAATTATAGTAACATGCATACAGGCAATTTTAATAGAACTTGTTCCAATAATTTGATATGTAAGGAAATATGCTGGATGCTTTCAGATGGTAGCAGTAATCCAATGGCTCATTTCGCCTATGAATTTTAAGCGATAGCATGTTGAGACTTAGAACGTACTTATTCAATTCGTACTATTAACTCACAATATTTATATATTTATTTATATATTTGTTTATTTATTTATCTGGATAGAATTTCCAATCGTTAAGAAAATACATTTTAAAGCGCTTAATGGAGCTGAAATTTTATATACAGGTTTATTTTGGATGACAGTACAATATTATAAAAATAATTAATAAACATTAATTGATTAAAACTAATTATTTAAAGAATTACAAATACAACCACGTTGGCATCATTTTTGGCGACTTGTGTCAAAACTTGAAAAGGTTTTTTTCTCACGTGTTAAAGTATTCAGATGAACTGAAATTAATGCACACGATTGTTTTGGATGACACAATACGATACTTTAATGATAATTAATAAAATTTAATGACCACTTAATGTAGTGAGTTTGTCCTATGTATATACATATTTATATTAATTGTAATTATTTAATAAAAAGTAGCTAAAACAAAATTTTTCTTTGATCTAAGTAGGAATGGACTTAATTTTTTTTTATATTACTTGTTAATGTCACTACTTGACTGTATTGTTACGTGATCTGATCACCTAAGCAGAGGTTATACAAGATGGACAACCAAATCCAAAGACCGATCTCTTGATAAATATGCTTGTCATCGTATCTGCTTATATATAAACAATGCAGATAACTTCTGGTCATCTAGGGTAATGAGTCTAACAAGGAAAGATCCAAGAGTGGAAACATTCTGATTACTAATAATATCCAGATTGATTTCGTTATATTTATTTCTCCTGTGGGTTCTTTACAAAAAGTCATGGACATGTGGACCTCTTCATTGAGAATTTTTCCATATAGCAAACTTATTTTCCTGGAATCAAGACATTTTTTAAATGCCACGAAGGCTCTAAAAGAGAGAAAATGATCCTTGGAATCAATTTTGACCATTTAAATTCCTTTATTGCAAGCATTTAAATAGATATTATAATGAAAAACGTTTAAAATCTCGATTTGTCAGCATTCTTGTAACAATGTTATTGTTTAACAATGACGTGAATTGGTGCCGAAAACCAATTTTCAGCCAAACTCGCATTTTCTGGCGATGATTTTTGGCTGGAATTCATTCACTTTGATTAAAAATTAACCACTTTTAACATATAATTAACTTGAAATATACATCTAAATTGATAATTTCTACATTTTTTCATAAATTTCTGCGGATATACTTTCATTTAAATTATATATATGTCAGGTTTGAAAAGTTTAGCTTCAAAATTAAGTAAGTAATAAATAAAAATAGAGCGAACTCCTTACCATTGCGTGAGGATTTGTGGGTAAATAAGCCTATTTAAAGGTGGAGCGAGGGCTGACGAAAAAGAACGCATACTCGAAAAGGATTAGCTGGTGACTCCTGGTTGAATTGGTTGTTATGTTCTACTCGGTTGTGCCCCAAAGGGCCGCCATGTTGGATTTTATGTGAAGCAAAATAAAGAAGTTATTATAGAGATGATGCCTTCCTCATTTTACCAGCAGGCCGGGGGCCGGCATTATATATATATATATATATATATATATATATTTATATATATATATATATATATATAAAAAAATATCTATATAAATACTAAGCGGATAAAAAACCAACGATGCCAAGTTTATCTGAAATGGAGTATTATATAACTTCTAAAAAAATTATGTAATTCTGTAATTTTGAAAATTTTTATTTTTCTGACTTTTTATACATCAAACTATTTTTAAGAAAATGTATATGTTATGTTTCTGTGAACAATGAAAATAATTTTTAAGCGAATGATGAACATAAGCAATGGTTTTAATAGCGAATGCTAAGAATTTTCTGATTCATTATTTAACGAAAATGGATATAAATTAATAATTATGTAATGGATATATTTTTTTAAAAAAAGAACTAAGGCTTTATATAATTATTATTAATATATTGTTAATGATTGAATGATGAATGAATTATTAATAAGTGAATTTTTTAATAATAAAATTGTACATTGTTTGTTTCCTTATGGAAAAAAACAAGATAATTATTAACCAAATTATTAACCAACAATAGAAATTTGACAATAAATCTTAGAGTAAAAGAAAGTTTTATGTTTTAAAAACCTAGTAAAGCGCTGTGAATATTCTTCAGCTTATATATATATATGGTAGTAAAATTTTTAGATTCAGAAGAAAAAGAAAACCTACAATTGAAAAATATGTGAAATACGCTTTTGAAAGAACGTGATGTGCTTATGGCCTTAAAGTTTCTTATAAAAAAATGTAAGCAATCTATTAAGGTGTCCGACTATCCTAAAATCAGGATTTTGTTCAAAAATTGACCAATTTTTTCATGATTTTATTTTATAGGCCATCTTATTAGAATTAATAAAAATACGAAGATTATTTTTTTTTTTTTTTTTTCCTTTTTCATTCACTAGAACAAAAACTACAAGTGTTTTAATAAAAACAGATGCCATAACTTTACATAAGATGTCAAACTTTAAAATGGGTTTTACTCGAAATGTATTTTTCTCTAAAAGCTCAAACGAAGACAGTGATTGCAACAAAAAGTTTTGAAAATAATTTGCTGAAATTTTTTGTGTATGTCCTGTATAACAGTAGAAGTATTTTGATCTTCACATTTATCAATCATTGTTTTTTTTGAAAATATACAGTCCTTTAGGTGAATATAATCACTTTTTTTATGCAATTACATTAATCACTAAGATCATTAATCATTTAACCCTAGTTTTTGTAAAAAATAAAACATCTCTTATCCTGAAGATCATTTCAAACATAAAAAAAACAAAATAACACATCAAAATTGAAAGATAGAGAATTTGCTCGTAAAAGTTTTGTACAGAGTGGGTCCCGTTTATGTCATTTTTTGTACATTATCAACGGTTTTTTCTCTCATTTTAATAAAAAGAACAATAAAAAAAAATCTGTTTATAATTTTAGGATTTTTTTCTTAACATATACTAAATATATTTAAAAATCACAAAGAAATATCTTCATATCTCCATTTTTTCAAAAAGAAAAAAAAGTTGTCACATTTAGTCGGAAACGTTAAAAAAGGGTCCATATAAATGTTTCATAATGTAATATAAGTGCACATCTAATCAACCATTATCACTTTTGTTGTATACTGTCGTGTGAAAAGTGTAACAGGGTTCTAGCCCCTCATTCTGGTAACTATAATTTAGAAATATAATAGTAAAAGCACTGGCTAATGGTTCCAATTTTTAATGTTTGGCATTTCAGATGATTGAGAGAGGGCCCCCCCCCCCTACAACTCATCACAAACTCTGCTCCTTTCCCCGTTCCTTTTAGCCAGTTATTTTTAGATAAATTTTTAGCTTAACGATGAAATACATAAAAAAAATTTTAGTATAAAGTATTATAATTATTAATATATTCTCTTCTACCATTGTTTATGTCGCGTCCATAATACTTTTCTCTTTGAATCATTCTATTTTAGATGAAAAAAAAAACGATTAAGCGTATTATTTATTTGCTTTTGTTTCCCAAAATCAAATTTGTGTTTTTCTTTTCATAAGGGAAAGAAGAGGAAGACCATTAGAAAAAAGATATGGCATTACATAAATGTAGAAATCGCCAAAAAGTTTGGACTTCAAGAATGTAAGAGAAAATTTATCAGAGAAAAAAAACTGGGGGTGGGGTGGGAGGAGGGAAGTAATGCTTTCAAAAGATGCCGATTATAATGCAGCTAGTCTAAACTATAATATCAGGGACTATCTTCTCAAGAATCGACGATCACAGAAACGTTCCGGAGAAACAAAAATATGGGAAATAATCCGAAGTTGCCATTTTGACCATTAAATTTTGATATTGGAATCATTTAAAAAGATATTAATTAAACACTTTAAAAATTCGGTTTCCGAAGCTAACTTCGATTCGTCTGCATTGTTTTAACAATACTATTGTTACAATAATTACATAAGTTGGTTTCGAAAATCTATTTTTAGTCAAATTTAAATCTCACAGCGACGGAATTCAATTACTTAGTTTAAAAAATAAATGATTTTAATATGTAATTAACTGGAAATATATTATTAAAATTACAATTTCAAATAGGTATGACATTTTGTACAAATTTCTATGGGTTTTGTCTAAATCCGAACGAAGTAAAACTATTTTTCTAGAACCTTTTCCAACGCATTGACCGCATTGTTATAACAAAACAATGTTATTATAATAATACTGACTTGAGTTGGCATCAAAAGCCGGTTTTAAGCCAAATTATCATGTTGTGGTGTTGAGGTTTTGATGGAATTCATTCATTTTGTATAAAAAATAACTGGTTTTTTTTAAAAATGTAATTAACTTGAAATATACTATTAAATTCATAATTTCTATAACATTTCCCATTTTTTTTTTGCAAATTTCCACTATTTTTTTTTTTAATTTAATTAAAAGCCGTTTGGCGAATTATTTTTATCAATTCTGCCAAGTTCAGCTGAAACGTAATATCGCAAAACTTCTTTAAACAATTTATGATACTCTGTAATTTAAAAAAAAAAAAAAAAATTAATTTTTTTTTTTCAAAAAATAAAACAATTTTCAAAGAAGATATACTTTTCATTAAAAAATTTTTTTAAAAAATT
>BMAV01020362.1:45337-64432 GCA_019973955.1 Trichonephila inaurata madagascariensis | reverse complement strand
ATATATATATATATATATATATATATATATATATATATATATATATTCATGAAACCTTGTGTATAAACCTTAATTAGTACCCAACTTTAAATTCAATTTTTTAGATACATTACAAAATACTATATGTATATTTTGAGCGAATCTAAAGTCGCATTAGAGCATGAGTGGTAACAGGAAGAATATCACATTCGAAAATAAGCAACTAATGTGTTTACAAAAGCTAATGGTATATCTAATGATAATAGTTAAAATAAAAGTAATAATAATTTCTAATGGGGATTAAATTTGAAGCAAGACAAAAGCACAAGTTGCCTCAACTTGACAATAATAATAATTTTCTGAGTTGTTTTCCAAGATACGCTGATAATGGTATATTCTCCAAGGTAATTTCAAATACATTACTCAGACTAACATTATTAATATTTTACTGTTTTTCTTGAACTCTATTCACTTATTTTCAATAGTAATATGTTGCTTTAGAATTGTGCCATAGATTCTTCAAAGAAAGATGTTCTCAAATTAAAAAAAAAAAAAGACTCATTTAAAGAATTTCATTAAAGAATTCCTCTTTGAAGATTAGTTGAAATAACCGAAGAGAAATTTTACGTGTTTTAAATAGTTCAAGAACAGCATGAGAAACATTTAACACAGCATAGTTCACTTTTCTTTTTTTCATCATCAATGTACGCAAATCCCGAAAATATATAGTTCATTAACATTAGATTACATTTTAAAATTTTCTTAAGGAGCACAACTAGAAACCTCAAGATAGCCAGAAAAAATTCTCAGGTTCTTACAAATTTGGCTTTAAAGTAATTTGAAATGTTTGGATTTTTTTTCTTGATTATTATAGTATTTCTTCCTTAAAATTTTGATATCTGGTATGCGTATATCTTCTACACCACTGGTCATTAAAATTGCTACATCAAGAAGTAGACATGCTACATACGTGAAATTTAAACGACAGGAAGAATGTGTTGTGATATTCAAATGGTTAGCTTTTCAGCACATTTAGACCAAGCAGGTGCCGGCTGAGAATGAGGAAATTATTTAGCAGGTTTCTCATACATAAATAGCATTTGAATGTTTTTGTCTGGTGAAAAGTTATGATGCCTCGTGTAAGAAGCAGAAGTAGGGAACCAACACAATTCTGACTTTGGTAAAGGTCAAATTGTAGCGTACTGAAATTGTGGTTTATGGTATCACTGTATTGCTGCTCGCATCAATCGAGATCCAATAACGGTTTGCAAAATATGGAATCGAAGGGGTTCAGGACGGTAATACCGAAGGCCATGCTGGATCTCAATGGCCCCTACCAATAGCAGCCGAGAAGACAGGCATGTTAAACGCATGGCCTTAATGGTTCCTGCAGCCATATCAAGAGCCCTGAGTCAAGAATTGAAGCCGTTGGCAAGACAAGTATCTCAACGAACTGTTCGATGACGTTTGCTGCAGCATGAACACTTAGCTCGGAGACCATAGCGGTGGTTACCTTTGACACTGCGTCACATTTGGAAGCGTCTTCAATGGTGTGATCAACAAGGAACCTCGACACATGAATGGTGAGACGTCATTTTTTTCAGATGAATGCATATTCTGCTTACAGCATCAAGATGGTCGCTTCTGTGTTTGGTGGCATCAAAGTAAGCGCAGATTGGTAGCGGGAATTCGCCATCGTCATACTAGTCCATCACCTGGCGTGATTGTATGCATTGCTATTGGATGCACGTCTCGGTCATCATTTGTTCGCATTGAAGACACTTTGAACAGTGCATGTTACATTTCTGGTGAGTTACGTCGCGTGGCACTATCCTTTATTCAAGCCCTGGAAACCCCTAAGTTTCAGCAGAGTAATGCACGATCACATGTTGATGGTTCGGTGCAGACTTTCTTTGAACCGGAAAATATTCGGATGTTGCCCTGACCAGCACGTTCACCAGATCTTTCGTTAATAGAAAACGTCTGATCCATAGTTGCCGAGCGGCTGGCTCTTCCTCATACGCCAGTCATTACGGTTGGTGAGCTGTGACATCATGTTGAAGCTGCATGGGCATCTGTAACTATACATACCATCAAATATTTGTTTGACACAATATCCAGGCGTATAACTGCTGTTATTACTGCCAGAGTTGGTTACTCTGGGTAGAGGTTTCTCAGTATCGATACACCTAAGTTTGTTTGAAAATTTAATCATTTGTTATTTCCAGTATAATATATTTGTCCAATAAATATCATTTTGTTATCTGCCTTTCTTCCTGGTGTAGCAATTTTAATGTCTAGTATGTATTTATTTTTAGAGTATATATTTATTAAAAAACCATTATGTTCCCGGTATGTGAATGTCACAGAACTGCATGCAGCACATTGTCTAATCAAAGCAATTTCCAACTGCATGAAAAACTGACATACATCATTGAATAATACCTCTTAATTTTAAACTAAGGTTCAAATAGATTTTATGTTTCTTGCGTAATGAGTAAGAGGCTCTGTTACTGTCCATGCCTGGCCATTAAGGAGAAATAAATCTAATATTGAACTAATTTTATATCTAATACTAGCTGTACCCTACCATGCGTTACTGTGGCTCAGTCTGGTTAAAGAGAAAACACATGTTTTCAGTATATTTAAACATTTGTATTGGAAGTATGATAAAAAAAAATAAGATTACATCTTTAAGTGCTTTATTCTGTTTACAAAAAGCTGATATATATTAGTGGATTTATAAGAAGAGTCATTGGTTGAAAGCTATCCACCATTTAAATATTTCACATAGAAGAAAATAATATATAGTACAAAGAAAGAAAAATTCATTTAATGATACGTAGTTAGCCCTTCTCTCTATATATATCCAAGGTGTAACACACAAACAACGAGACTAAATGTGTATCCTGAAAAAGAGATGAATTGGCAATATCTGTTTGGGGATACCATCTCATGCCACTCGTCTATCTATGTGCCCAGTTTCGCCTTAATCAATCATGCCAGTTGGAAGCACTGCGTAATTAAGTAAACACGTGTAAACTGCATTCCACCAAAAAGAAAAATGTCGATTGAACATCAAGTTTCTTGTGAAACTTAGATACGAAAACATTTCAATTGTTGATTGAGGCTAATAGAGATAAAACTTTGCTTCGTGCACATGTGTTAAATTGGCATAAGAGGTTTTCAGAGGAAAAGATCAGTGTAAAAAATAATGAGCCTGCTGGATGCCCAAGGTCTGCAATTACAAACCAAAATTCGTGATATGAGTGAGTTCCCACTCACATCAGTGGTTTGGCTATTTATCAACACTACTACATCGAAGAACTAAAGTAACATAGTGAAGAAAGTAGTAAAAAATGTCCAGAATTGTAGAGTGATGGATGGCTGTTGCACCAAGAATAAGACAATAAAAATATATTTTTGCAAGGGATTCAAATTAGTAATGAACACAAATTGCTCTATTTATCATTATTATCACATTAAGCCTAGAAGAGAAACATATTAAGGTATCTGACTACGATCAGAACCATGATTTTAAAAAAGCACATAAATGGATAATTTTCATGATATTTAGTGTCAATTAGATTAGAATACATGTATAGAATTGTTTTAAGGACATTATGACAAAATAAAAAATATTTAAGCACAAAATTTGGCAAAAAATTAACTTAGAACAACCTTTTTTTTTCCAAATTTTCTCCTTTTGTAAAAAATGCTTCTATTGTATTATTATTTTGCCTGTATATAGCACAGACTTCCGTACAGAGGCTCAACAATGATTTTAGAAAAATTCAAAATATTTTCAGAGTTACAACCATTTGATATAATTATCGGCGTATTTTCTTAAAATTTCTCCCATCTGTTGTCGTAAAACATGGATAAACCGACTTTCGAGTTATGCGTTTCAAAAATTCTAGTTGAGCCTCTGTACAGAGGTCTGAGCTGAATACAGGCAAAATATTAATAGAATAGAAGCATTTTTTTACAAAAGGAGAACATATATGGGAAAAAGGTTATTCTAAGTTAATTTGTTGCCAAAATATTGTATTTAAATAATTTTTTTTTTCATAATGTCCTTAAAACAATTTTATACATGTATTCTAATCTAAGTAATACTAAATATCATAAATATTATCCATTTACACGCTTTTGCAAAATCACGGTTCCGAACGTAGTGGGATACCTTAAAGCAAATGAACATTAAAATTAAAGAAATAAAATTTTAAATATAATGAGAGATAATCTCACTTGCTTACATTGAATAAATTAAATATAAATAGAATTAACTTACCTTGCAGCTTTTGATAGATAAAAAAAATTGTCACACAACGACCTAAGTAATCACTTGTCGGCAAGATAGATTGTGATACAAATCTTGATTAAATTCCCCTTTGAAAGCATTTGACCTAAATCTCTCTCAGCCCAATCGATATCCCTTACAATTTCTAAAAACTTATTGAAACAATCCACTCCCTTCTGTGATTTCCTAAAGATATATACAGCCAAAAGATGACCGAACAGCCATAGTTAGAAGCACTGTCGTAGCTAGCTCTAAGGAAGACCTATATCAAAATCCCTTCGGGTTCTTTTTTTAAGTTTTGGAGCCCTGTTAATAGGACTGTAATTGCTTACGTTGGGGCCCCTGTAACTTGGGGGCCTCGTATCATTGATACGGCTGATAAAGCGGTAGCTGCGTCCCTGGTTAGAAGGAACAAGTTACAATATTTAAAGGTACATAAAATAAACAAGGTTTTTAAAATTTAAATTTACCTCTTTGTAAATTAATAATGATAATGTAAGAATTGATATTCAACCTAATCAATAGTTGGAATTATTTATTAATTAGTAAAATAGTTCTAAATAAACAAATAATATAGATAAAGGCATTAAAATAATAAAGGAATATATAACCTAATACTGACAGGATTAACTCAACTAATCAATAATTAAGTAATTTATTAGTAATTAAAAAGAAATATTAATAAATGATATGGAATAAGAAATAAGATAATAATTATAAATGAATTGAAATGCAACCTAATAATGAAAGAATATTCAACTTAATGAATAACTAAAAATAAATTTAAAAAAAATATAATTAATAAATAATATTAAATAAATATAATTAACAAATATATATAATATCACAAATATAATATTAAAAAAATATTCTTAAAAAATAAAATAAATATTAATAAATAAATAATGTTTATAAATATATATATTAAAAAATAATAGGAAATATAGAGCAGTGAATTTTGTCTCGGAAATATCTATGTCTAAACATTTGAAAATCAAAAAGAAAAAGAATTTTAGAGAGAATCCCATAGAAACTGAATAAATCATCCCATAGAATAAAATTGTTCTAGAATTTTTTTTTTTAAACAACTGCTGCTCTGATTGGAAAATCCGACATAGAACGAAAAAACCGCGTAACCCGACCGGAAAACAGGGTTGCGAGATCACGTGATTTCTTTTTAGATAGTTGACAATCTTGTCGGAACAGGTTTTACAAATACAGGCGAAAAAAGCCGAATAAGCGTTACATTCCCGAGCGTGACGTTCATTCAAGTTTACTCTCTAGCAAATCGCGCCAATAGAAGTTATCGCTTCAAAAATAAAATGTAGGAAAATTGAATCATTCTTTGTTCTTAAATAAGAAATTTCAATATTCTTGGTGTTCTTTCTCTTGGTTCTTCTTGAACAGAGCATTGTTCATCAGATATTTTTTCAATCCTGAGTCGTAATGAACGAGCAAGTGAATATAAATCTTAGGTTGTCTTCGCAGATGACGCTTTCATGTAGCATCTCAAATGCATCTAAACTAGGAGCAGAAAAATTATCTTAAAATAGCTTCAAAATACTTTTTTCGAGTTATTTTAGCATAAAAGTGAAAACTACACTCTATGTAACAGAAAAACATAACAATTATGGAAAAATTTGAAATACATTAAAAATTAAGTGGCATCTATCAGATTCAATTACCCCTCTCACCCGAAGTATGAAATGTTTGACAGCATTCTTAGCACTGAACCCCAATACGAGTGAAGAAAGACAGATATAAGAAAGAGGGGCACATTCCAGCTCACTGTGTGGTTGCTACACCAAAATTGTTTTTGCTATGCATCTCAGAGCTTCACTCCCCTAACGGAGGGTTAAAAAAGCGCAATATTTATTTTAATATTTTATTTATAGCAGTGTTTCTCAAACTGTGGGGCGCGCCCCACTAGGGGGGCGTGATAGCCTTACGAGGGGGGCGCGAGCATATCAAAAAGTCGAGAATAAAATATTATTATAAAAGTTTACTTAAAGGAAGCAAAGAAAGATACATTCTGACATAAAATATATACACGTAGCACCTTTATTGTTATCTGTTCCAATTTAAAACTTAGAAAAGAAAAGCAACATAATACTTTTCTTGTTACTTAAAAGTATACATATATATATAATTTACCTAAAATATCTATTACTTAAAAATGACTTACTTAAAATATCTATTATTTGAAAGTAACGTATACAAAATTTAATATTTATCTTGATAATTTGAATGGCTTATAATTAAGATAGTATTGTAGTTTTAGCGTCAAAGTACATTATATATATATATATATATATATATTTTATTGCATTCAATGCTTTGTTTTTATATGGGGGGGGCGCGAAGAAAATTATGATTGAAAATTGGGCCGCAAGTATTGAAACTTTGAGAAGCACTGATTTATAGTATATAAAAGATTAAGAAGAGTAGTAATCATCTATACCATCAATGTTAAATTGTCTGTTTTCGATGTACCTTTTCCCAAATCTGCTATATGACATGTTTGAAATGTGTGTGTGTGTTTTATACAATTAAAGTACACCATTCTCATTATACTGAAATAAGCTTCTAGCTAATTTTAAATTTTTTCATAATTTATAAAATATTTTATCAAACATAGTGAAATTGGGCCCATTTTTCACAAAAAAAATTGTAAACAAATAATTTTTTGAGTTTTACAAAAGCTCATTTCAGTATATATATTAGCCATCATTATAAATATATCATAAAAAAATTGCATCTCTGTGAACAGCAGTTTCTTAGAACAGGTACATCGAACATCAAGATTTACATTTTGAGATAAATTTATTTTACTCTATACAGTGAGACTTCTAATCGGGTAGTAAATAAAAAAATAAAAGCATCGATTTTGAATAAAAGATACATGTTTTGGTTTATATCAAACGTTCAACTTTCAAGCAAAACCGAAGTACTTTGTTTACATTTTTCGCCATTCAAATGGACCTGGCCCAGTTTCAACGATTATTTAAAAATAGGTTTTAAGGGCTTCTAACTACCCTAGAGGTGAAAGTAAAGTATTTTTAGAAATGTTAAAATCTTTACAATTTGAAAATGTAAGAACCTGAAATCGTCAAAAAAAAAAAAAAAAAGAATTTAGGTTTTCAACACTCCTTAAACGCTCAAAATTAGCTATGTTTGTACCTTCTTTTTATTGAATTGTGGAAAAGTAATTAGAAACAAATGTATTTCATGAACTCGATATGTACACTGATTTAGATTGTCTCCTCGAGTAACCAATCAGTAAAGAAACTTGTACTTATATCTTCCACGCTGCCATGGCAACACCAATGTCTGAAAGTTTTATGAATTCTTGTAGAGGATATTTATATTTTTATTTATCCGTTCTTTTTTAGATCGACTACTTCTCTGCGATTGAATCGAATTACCATCTATTCCCTAAGCAACCATTTTTTATTAAGCAGCGCCACGCGGAACTTTTAAAGAAAGGTCTTTCGTAATAAAATATTCGGCGAATACTTCTTTTCTTGTGAGGCATAGTGGAATTCTATTATATTTGCATCCAAAATTCATGGATTGGCTGCTTTAGAGGAGAGGAAAAGAACTACATGGATAGAACCAAAAAAATACGGAAAACAGTTATGACCTCAGTTTGGCTTTCAGAAACGCTAAATATCACATAAAGGCCTAGAGAATTTAATCAAGGCTTCCATGAAATGAGCTTTATTTGAAGAAGAAAATTGTCCTTTATGATAAAATTGAAATATTTTGTTTCGTTTAAGAAATATTTTGGAGATGAAGAAAGAAAAATGTATGTATAGCTTCGTGTGGAAGCATATATTAAAAAGTTAAACTCATGAAAATTTGTGCGAATTTTCGAACAATATTCAGATTTTTTATTGTATTGAAATATGTTAATTTTTCTAAAAATATAAACAGTAGTTTAAAAGTTAATATTGTTCATGAATATAAGTTTCAATTTATTAAATGTACTCAAAGCAGCAGAATTAAGAAAAAAAAAAGTGAGATAAACAATTTATTTGTGAAATGTGCATAGCAAAAATTTCCAGAAATGTCCAAAAAAGTGTTTATAGTTTATCTTATGTATTGTTTTTTGTTGCTTGAAAATTTTTATTTTATTTAGTTACAGTACTTATATTGATTTCTGTAAATTTGTATCAAAATTTTATTTCATATTTTTTTTATTTAATTTAATAAATTATAAAGATAATTCCGATTATCTAAAAATAACTGGTCTTATGAACTATTTTAATCAATTATGTCTAGAAATAATAATTATCTGGGAAACATCTTTAAGTGTTTCAAAATAATTTATGTAGCAATAAGTAGTAAAAGAAGTTTTAAACAAGAAGTAAAGTATCTAAAGAAGATAAAATAAAAAGGAAAGAAGTATCTTTTTAAAAAGTATGAAAAGGAAAATCCGTATTTTAATTAATGTAATTTCCATTCACACAGCTTTCGAAAAATGTACAGTTAAAAACTGAAATACGACAAACTTTTAAAAATACATGGAATATCTAAAAATTTAATTCTGCGTTTATTAATAAAAGAAAGATTAAAATTTAAAAAAAAAAAAAGAATATCTTTGCAAATTTGGGAATAACTTTGTAAAATCTTTTACTATAAAATTTATTGCCTAAAAACGCGCCTTAACTACAGGTAGGAATGACTTCATATTTTAAAAAAAACCAAACAGTAATGGGTGTGATGGAATTATGTTTGCCGAAAGAGAACAAAAAAGTACTGTGGTTTCTAGCAACACTCATTCACCACCAGTAAATGAACTGAATTCATTCATGCACGTGAGAAATACGCTTCGTGTCATTGTTTTTTTATCAGTAGTAGAAAAGAGATGTAACAAAACTATGTTTCAATTTCTGTCTTAGTATATAACCTAACTTTAATTAATGTTTTTTCTATTCGCGCGTGTGTTGTAGCTGCCGTATTAGAGTCCAATTAAATGAGTAATTTAAAAATACATACAACCTACTCCTTGAAAAATTGCTTTATTGAAAAGACTTTGCTAGCAGCCATCGCTTAAACCCGGACCGACTGAAGTTACATGCATAAGAAATAAGTAAAATTTTTTTTATTATTACTTATTTTAAGAATCATAAAATATTGATTTGATTTAGCAAAATACAATATTGATTGATTTTTTGCGACAAGTTCCCCGCCCCCCAATATGTGCCGAAAGGTGGAATTATGAATGGAAAACGTTAAAACAGCGTTTCTCAAACTGTTGGACGAGTCCCCCTAGTTGGGCGTAATAACTCTACAAGGTGGGAGCGAGAATATTGAAAAGTCGAAAACAAAAGATTATTTTAAAAAATTATTAATTTGCTGAAAGTAAACAAACAAAATACATTCTGGCATAATAAAAAAATAAAATACACATTTATAATATAATACACTTAGAAATGTATCAGTACTTCGCAATGTATTTTATAAGTAATTGACCAATATTAAGTTAAAAGCAAGTTTAATAATTACCAGTGACTCCATGGGCATGACATATATGCAATTATATACAAAAGTTAACACTTATCTTGATAATTTGTACGGTTTACAATTAATCATTTAACTGCCGAGATTAAAGGTTATAAAGTTCACTCCCCAATGCCAATGGTTTTTCATGTAGGCGTGCTTATGAGATGTATTGGAGGAGGAGGGGCTAAAAGAGGAATAAAGAAGCAAATCCTCTGAAATACGTAAATCCTTCGCAAACACTGTCAAATTAATTTTATTGCATTACAAACTTTCAGAATAGTTCTATGGATAGAAGTTCACAGAAAAAATCGTACTTCGGAAAGACGTATATATACGTCCGGACCACTTAAGACATTGGCAGACCAATACGTTTATATTCGTCAGTAGGACTTAAGAGGCTAAAGTCGTATTGTAGCTTTAGCATTAAAGCATAGTATTACTGAATTCAATATATTGTTATCGTATGGAGAAAGATGGGCGCGATGGAAATTATGACTGAAAATTAGGTCGCAAGAATCGAAAGTTTGAGAAGAACTGCGTTGAGACAGCAGTTTCGCTACACACAGGAATATTATTCGCCGAAAGGGCATAATAGACTGGAAATGTTAAGGACAAATTTATTAGAGAAAAAACAATATATGTTGACAGCGAAAACAATGAAATTGAAAGGGAGAAAAGAGAAGCGTTTTGAAACGAACACCGTACGTATGATTATTGCATAAATTGTTCAATATGTCCTCTGCCTTGATGCGGAATTAATTCAAACTGTAATACTACATGTTGCACAACAGATTGAATTATATTCCTGCTATTGATATGGATGCGATATGTGGTGATTTTCTTCAAGTCAGAGAGATTCGCAATCCGCCCCCACTCTGTAAACAACATTCTATAAGTGTAATCAAATACAAATATCAAAGTTGTTTAAGTCAGGGGAACGTGGTGGCTATGGTGTTAGAAAATGGAGGATAATGTTTATTTTATCTTCGAAATGAATTCTCAGCAGCTGCTTCACAGGAGTAGCACCGAGTGGTAGAGTGCCATGTTAAGTCATTATTGGGCTATCCACACTTTGAAGCTTCTGAAATGCTGGAAGGACAAGGTTTCTCAAAAGTTCTTCGTACCACTTGATAGCTGTATATGTAATGGAAACAGTTCCTCTCGAAAAATAATGCACCAACAACAAACGTTATCGTTATGTTGCAACATACAATGACCTTTTCAGAAAAAGGATTAATTGCTGTATTGGGAATGAATTTTCGGTTGCATATATCCTGCAATTCTGCATATTTATGAAACCTTGTAAATGTGCTTCATCAGACCGCATAATATTCCTTGGTTATCTATTACCCACTTCCACCTGAGCAAGAAATCGTAACGTAAAACATATACATTCTTGTAAGTCAGCAGGCAGCAATCGATGCACATAAGTTATCTTGTAAGGATAACAGTGTTGGGTGTTTCGTAGGTTTTTTTGCTCCATGATGTTAGGCATACGCAGCACTTCACCAATTTCCCGTGCACTGCTGGTTTCTGAAACCTCTGTTTTTTTGCAAGGCTCTGGCCACATTTTTCACTGTCATCCCCAAAACAGGTTTTAGTTCTCTTCCTGGGTTTATGTCAAATGAGCCGGTATCTTAGACTTCCTGTCAAATTTTCTGCATGTCGTCTGAGGTCATTAGACCGGATTTTGTGCCTTTAAAATATAGATCTTTCTGATAGCTGCTAACGCATAGTCCCTGTTCTTATTAAAAATCTTCACCATCAGTGCACAATTCTTCTCAATCAAAGTCATGATGAAGAACTCAGGACGAGTGTTATATGCGCAGTTAGTACTCTGAATTTTTATCACAGCCATGAATAAGGTTCGTATGCAAACTCTTAGTAATTTGCAGGTTTTCACTCTGACAACGCCAATTCTCGGCACATTTCAGAATTTTTTTTTTCTCAAAAAAAAGGTTCCATTGCCTCACAATAGATATGGTAAAATATACAGTCAATCCTGCCGGTAATATTATGAATAGGGCTTTTGATATTATACCTTTAATTATACAACCTCTGGCAATAAAGTTCGGTGAATGAAGTCATAACGGCCGATCTGGCAACCCTGGCGAAACAAAACTTTTCACATGCTTAGCGACAGGTGTTGACCATCTGCTCCTACAGTTGTTCAGTTAAGAATCGTTTGTGTTCTATGTACGATACGTCTTGCAAAGTGCGTGTATAGTACGTTGGTTCTAAAGTGAGAACAGGAAAATGAGCGAACAAGAGATCAATTTAAACTTTTATTTTTAGCTTGACAAGACAACAAAAGAAACTTACGCGATGTTGGTACATGTTTATGAAGATCAAGCACTTCCCATGAAGTGCGTATACGAGGGGTTCTCCCGTTTTCAAAAAGCAGGGAAAGTGTTTCTGACAACCATCATAACAGAAGACTGGCGACCTCCATCAGTGACGAAAACATTGAGAAAGTAAGGAAATAAACTTCTAAAAATCGTTAATTAACCGTGCGCATGATAGCTGATGAACTGCGGATTAATATTGAATCCTTACGACAAATAGTTGCTCAGAATTTAGGGATGAGGAAAACGTATTATCGATATTAACGACATTCCTAAGGCTTTTGAACTCCATCTCAAAATAAGACTTCTTGCAAAGTTTCCAGGACATGTATAGCAAATCTAAGAGATGCATAGTTATGGAAGGTGACTATTTCAAAGGACAGTAAGATAACTTACGTTAATAATTCATCTACGTTAATGTTGCAGGACATACTCACCGAACTTTATTGTCAGAGGCTGTACTTAACCTATATATTTTGGCACAAAAAATAAATCAGAAATTAATATCTAACACATACTAATAACCCATTCGTGCTACTTCACAAATAATTGAATTTAAGGGGTAAAAATATTGTACACGTTTACACAATTATGTTTTGTTGTGACTAATGCCACCAGCCTGACGAAGTCAGATCCAGGCGCACGAAATTCATAGTGGCTAAGGGCTAGAATTTTTACGCCTGTCGTTAGCCTTAGCTTTCAGCACCATGCAGGTGATAGTACCATTTGGCTCTTTTCCACCCCAATATAGAGGGAGAAACCCCTATTGGTGATCAGGGGCCTTCCCCCTCTCTTCCCCTTCCACCAACCACACGAGAGGACTTGCGGCTCGACGGCTATTTAGAGTACCCCCATGCCACAAAGGCACTATACATTTACAAACATCCATGTCTTCTCCGGGATTCGCGAACCCACACAGTCCCTACGGCACCGCAGTCAGCATCACTAACCACTATACCGGTTGGGCGACACACAATTATGTACATAGCATAGTACCTAAAATCAGAGGGACCTGCTTTTAAGATTTATGATCTGTCTGGTTTGAAACGGTTTATTTAATAGAATTTATTTCGGTGTCAAGTTAAATAAAATTGTTATTTGGGTTCAAACATGTAATATATTTCGGAATAAAATATTTGCAACGGTATATGCAATACTGTGTATAACATGATTAACTAATTGTATTCTGTCCACCATACGGAACTAAATGATAACTATTGCCTTTTAACAACAACTGCTTTTTAACAACAACTGCCAGCAGCTTCGTGAGGTGAAAACCTCTTCCAGTGAAAAAGAAAGTGCAGCAACTCAATATTCCAGACAGATTATACTGCAGAAAACTCAAAAACAATCAAAAAGGTTGCCACTGGGAAAAGGCTAAATACCGTCGATGGCGTTGATAGAAAGAACGAGAATAAAACTAGTTATTTTACAGAAAATAAGTATAATACAGAATATTAAGTAATAAATACAATTCCATCCAAACATACTCCCAACCTATCAAGAATTAATTCTTGCCTTTTACAGAAAATATACAAAAAATAGACATTATAAATAATAATAATAATTGAATAGAAATTAAGTATTGAATATAAAAGAACATATATAGTACATTAAGGCGTTTTAGGGGTGTTAAATTTCTCAACAGGTCTAAAAATATATACAATTTTCAAACAGGTATATTTTTTTAATTTTAAATTAAATGATTCGAATCGTTTACACATAATTCATAAAAGAATGGGGCTTCAGAAAAGTATAAAATGTTTAAAATATAATAATAATTTTAAAAATCACACTAGCATATGAGAAAATTCTATAATAAATATTAAGTATTTTTTGTGTTGCGCACGTTATTTTCTAAAATAGTAGCTTCTGATGTATAAAACTTTAGAGAATTATAAAATCCATAATACTCTTTAAACTCTACCTAATTTTAGTATTATATATCTTTTGTATTTCAAAATATTTGTAAAATATTGCAATTTTTAAAATTTTTTTTAAAAATGCATTTTTTATTTATTAAAATATGTAAGTTATTATTATATTTATATAAAAAATAGCAACAGTGTAATAATAATACATTTAACTTTATGAATCACCTTATAGCTAGTAATTAAAGCTACTATTTTAGAAAATAGCATGCGCGATATCAAACTTAATAAATATTTCTTATAGAAAAATTTCTTATTTTCGTATGCTTATATTTTTTTAAAATTATGATTATATTTTAAACATTTTATTCTTTTTTGAAGCCCCATTCCTTTATAAATAATGTGTGAATGATTCGAATTATTTAATTTAAATTTAAAAGAATTATACCTGTTTGAAAATTGTTTATTTTTTCAGACCTCTGAAGACATTTAACACCCCTGAGACTTCTTAATATTAAATACAGTTTGAATAATGATAAAAATGCAGAATAATAATAAATACAATTCCATCCTAACATATTCCCAACTTATCAAGAATTATATATATAATTCTTGTCTTTTACAGAAAATATACAAACAATAGACATTATCAATAATAATAATAATAATTGAATAGAAATTAAGTATAGTATATAGAGGAACATAGCTAGTACATTAATAATAAATACAGTTTGAATAATGATAAAAATGGAGAATAATAATAAATACAGTTACATCCAAACATACTCCCACCTTATCAAGAATTCATTCTTGATACAACAGTAAAGGACACAATTTTACAATAGTTCTTTTTAAGTTACCGTTAATAGTTTTTACTGTTATAACTAGTACAATACCATCATTTTCTGGATGTACTTCAGATATGCATCCTAAATGCCCCATTCCTGGAGGTATATTCTCCTTTTTAAGTAATATCACATCTAATAAGTAACATTTCAAGAGTAACTCTTTGAGAGTATAAATTTCCCCTTAATGCATGAGTAGAAGTAGCATTAAGTCTAAGGCACATAATATAATTATGAATAATTTTTTGAATAATATTTTTGCCTTTTAACAATCCAATAATTTTATTTTAAAATGTTTGACAATAAACGTGGTCCAGCATGAAGATGCATAACATAAAATATTGTTTAACAATAGGTGCAGGTAATTTGTCCTTATCGGGCAGGATTATTGGGTATTTATGTTTAAAACTTAATTGAGAATTCTGGAGACGACCTCTAACCCGTAAGGTGTCTTTAACATTCCAGAACGGATACAAGGATGCAGCAGAACACTTTGAAGTAACAAATTTGCTATACTTGAGTTTTATGCTACTTCTGGGCCCATTTTCGATGTTACCAGATGCTTTTGATTATATATATATATATATATATATATATATATATATATATATATATATCTTCGAAATATTTTAAATCCATGCCTTTCAACTGTTAATTCTTTCTCTAGATATTCATCATTACGAAGAAAAAAACGGAAACTGAGGATTTCTTTAAATTATCAATTGCTGTTTGATATATTTAGACTTTATTTTAAAATATTTACTTTTAAATTCCTCTATTTCTGACTTTTCTTCAAGCAGTTCAGCATCAAAATTATCAATTTCTTTAAAGATTTTATTTAGTCTTTCAGCTCGTGAAAATAGTTCTGATTTACATAAATTTTATGAAAAACCGTTAACAATTCTCGTGGGAGACAATTTACTCCAGTCTTGCAATTTTCTAATATTAGCTTCTTCCATGATAATAATTATAAAATAAGAATATAAGAACTATCACTTATATTTTCCCACAGACGATAACAAGAGACCAAATTGCATTTCGAATCAAGCTAAGTTCAATGTTTCTGACTTGGGGAACGTACGCCACACGTAACTAATTGTTAGGACTCTTTCTTTTTAAAAATAACTTTAATTTAGCGTAAAAAAATTAGACAAATGACAGCAGTTTCGTGTGGAGAGAATCTCTTTTAGCCAAAAACAGTACATCAACTCAATATTCCACACAGATTATAACTCACAAAACTCAAAAACCATCAAAAACGTTGCCATCGCGAAAAGGCTAAATACAGTCGATGGCGTTGGTAAAAAGAACGATAATACAACTATTTATTTTACAGAAAATGAGTATAAAATATAAATTGTAAATAATAATAATAATTGAATAGAAATTAAGTATATTATATAAATGAACATAAATAATAAATAAATAATAAATACAGTTTGAATAAAGTAATAAAAATGGGGAATAATAATAAACACAATTCCAACAAACATATTCCTTAGATATAAAAATTGCTTACAATAACTCTCTGAAGTTATGAATGAAAGAACTTAAAAAAAAATTGCTTGTCTAAACATTAAGCAATGTTGCAAATTTTTCTATTGTCCTATTCTGTGAATTCAATGTAATCATTTTTAAAGTAAAATGACTGATGCCCTTTGCTCCTTCAAAAGATAATATAATTCCTAAATTTTAAAGTATTTAACTATTATACGTACTAATTCAAATATATGATAATCAAATCATGCAAAAAATGATTATTCAAACCTGGATATGAAATACAAACTAAATTGATAGCTTAAAGCATTTAATGATATCATAGAATTCCTATGAATTATTTTGGATGTTTTCCTTTTTTGAACAGTTTCAAAACATTTTTAATTTAATATTTCGTTATTATCATGCTTTTCTTAATGAGCTTATTGCATTGCAAAGTCAAAGTGGCATCTGAAATATTCTTAGTAAAACCATTAAAACCGTTAAACTTAGAACAGTGGATTATTTTTCACGATTAAATACACATATGTTTCTGCTACGTATTAGTGCTATTAACAATTTAATAAGTATCAAGAACATATTTTATTTCATTTTTTTTGATAATCTTCTTAATATTAGTTATTTGAAAATTAAATTTAAAACCTCACATCATCTATTTTTAAAGCAAATTTGGAATGAATTATATCTATATATAATTCATTATTTCAATTTAAAGCAATATTTTATTTTAAATTAATTTTTAAATCATAAGTTAAACGTATATAAATGTTCTAACATTTAAACTGCATATGAGTTTGACGACCAAAAAGTATAGATGAGAAAAATTACACATACTCAACTTTTTATTAAATGTGTTAAACTATTTTTTTTACTATTTCATCTAAATTTCTTTTCATAAAATTATTTAAAATAGACAAAACTTGAATTTTTTTTTATTTATGTGTTGATTTTAAAACAACTAAATCTACCGATGTTTTTTATATATTTTAAAAAGTATTTTACTTTAAAATGTCTGACTTTTTAATGCAGTATATATAGAAAAAACAATGTCTTGAAAACAAAATTTAAATGAACCCAATCAAGAAAGGTTTATTTTAAACTTCAAAAACCTAATAAAATACGAAATGTGTCAAAAAACAACTATGATTTTCGTAATACTTAAAAAAAACAGCTTTATTAATGTAAGCGCATGTGTTCCTCATTAATTTCTACTCATATTTTCAAATGTAAGATTATCATTTTTTTTTATTTGGGGTTGAGAGTAACAAGAAAATTTCTTTTGGCGTACTTTATACATTCACAATATATCTTTTATGCATAACCTTTCATAAATCTAAAATTTGTTATCTATCTTTATTGTTAAATGTATTCGAAAAAAGAATCTTTACTTCCAACTAGAGAATAAAACATAGATTAGCATTTAGAAAATATGCTTCTTTTTTTTTCCCCTTATTTTTTATACTTAATTTAACTGCCCCTATGAGGAACACTTTAAGCAAAATAATTTATTTTTCAGGGGAATAAATTTTACAATTTTACTCTTAAATTCTTAGCAGAACAAGTAATTTTCTTTATTAAAATAAATTTGTATAATTATTTAAATCAAGTACAGAGAGAATCTAAAAAGTGTTCTGGATTTACGTTTATTTTTTAGATAACTGCATTTTTTTTTATTCATGATACTGTGAAGTTTTCATTTAAATATGCCATCTAACGAGTTAAGCCAATATATTTTTTTAAATAACTTATCTACAAGTTTTCATGCGAAAATAATTTAGTTACATTAAAAATATTCATGAGGAATGAAAAATATAATGAAATAATGAATTTTAATGAAAAAATATGCTGTGTATTTTAAATGACAAAATAGTTATATTAAGTTTATGAACTTTAATGTTATTTAAAAAGGAGGGCTTTTCAATGAAATGTATTACTGAAATAACAAAATGGAATTTAATGACTTCAAAAAAAATATGGTTAAATTCTCTTCTTTAAAGTAAAAACTAAACAATGTAATAAGTTGTATAAATTTATATTGCTGGAACTTGAGGTTTTATATTTTTGTTATGGGAATGTTATTTGAGTTTTTAAATATATATTTAGATTATAAAACCTTTAAAGAACTGTTTTACGCTTTTACCTGTCTGCACGTTAGACAGGTGTAAATGAATGTAATTTGTAAAAAATTTAAAGTGCAGTTCCAAATTAATGCCTAAAACAGCGATTCTCAAACTGTGGGGCGCGCCCCCCTAAGGGGGCATGACTAGCCTACGATGGAGGCGCGAGCACATTGAAAAGTCAAAATCAAAATATTATTTAAAAAATTATATATATTAAATTATTGAAAGTAAACAAACAAAAAATACATTCTGAGATAATAAAAAATAAAATACACATTTACACTAACATAATATACTTATAAATGTATCAATACTGTACAATGTATTTTACAATTAATTTAACAAGACTAAGTTACGAACAAGTTTGTTAACTACCAGTGCTCCCATGGGCTTGCCATACATACACCTATATACAAAAATTAACTCTTATCTTGATAATTTGTATGGTTTATATATAATCCCTTCATTTCCAATTTAAAGTTACGTGATTCGCTCCCCAATGCCACCGTTCTCCACGTAAGGAAAAGTATATGATGTATTAAGGAGGGGGGGGGATTAAATAAGCAAATTCTCTGAAGAAAGTAAATCCTTCGCAAGCACTGTCGATGGCATTTCATTGCACTCCAA